>CAUYQV010026338.1:0-73196 GCA_963574575.1 Galagoides demidoff | reverse complement strand
TTGGTCATATACAAAGTAAACTGTTATTTTAAATGTATTAATAAATGACATGAAGGCTGTGTTGATCAGTTTGATGGAAGTATTTCAGATTGCATGTGAAAACCCCACACTGTACCCCAGAAGTGCATTAATGTACATAGTCACCATTCAATAAAATTTAAAAAAAAAAGAAATCAGTAATGACCGATTATATTAGTAATAGATATAATCGTGTATATGTTTTGTTAATAAATATCAATTTAACTGTTTCTAAGAAATAAACATTAAAATAAAAAAGTCTACTTCATTTAAAAAACAATTTAGAAGTAAATTTTCACTAGAAATACTGTCTAATTTGCACTTTGTAGAGAATTCACTTTTTAAATATATGACTAATAATTTCAAATTTCAACTTGACATTTCAATCACAATGATTTCATGATCAAAAATCATGCCCTAGTACTACATGAAAAACATATGAACAAAATCATTTAGCAAGCCCATTTTAGATAAATACTGCTATAATAAATGGGATAGGAGTTCAGTCCCTGGAGCACAGTGGTTACCACACTGGCTGCATGCAGCGAGGTTGGGGGGTTCAAATCCAGCCTGGGCCAGCTAAACAACAATGACAACTGCAACAACAAAAAAAGTAGCTGGGCATTGTGGCAGGGACCTGCAGTCCCAGCTATTTGGGAGGTTGAGGGAAGAGAATCACAGAAGCCCAAGAGTTTGAGGTTGCTGTGAGCTGTGATGTCACTCTACCAAGGGGGACACAGTGAGTCTCCGTCTCAAAAAAAATAAAAAATAAAAAATAAATAAATAAATAAATAAAATAAAATTAATGGGATTAGGTTTATAAGTGACAAAACCAGATTGTACACCATAGTTTTCCCTACAAAAATCAAATCATAAGAAAAGCAGTAATCGCTATTCTAAATTTCATTTACAAATGAACTTAAATAGTATAACAGTTAGCAAAGAATCAAAGTTTTGCAGCACAGAAGAATAAGATCTCAGGCAGTGCCTGGGGCTCAAAGGAGTAGGGCGCCGGCCCCATATGCCAGAGCCCCGGCCAAAAACTGCCAAAAAGAAAAAAAAGAACAAGCTCTGAATAGGGTTGTCAAGATTGTTCTCCCAAAATAGTGGATTTCCTTAGAAGTGCAACCAGGAGACACAATAATTGTAAATGTTGAAATAGATTTAAAAGAGGAGAGATAAGTGATGGAATAAAGAATGAAAAGATGTAAGAACTTACACTGTATTCTAAGACAGGAAGATGTCCTAGTTACTGGCCAGGTTACCAAAAAAAGGCACTTTTATAAACAGTCCTGTACGGATGGAGGAAGAAATGGAATTTATTCTAGAGGATGAAATGGACGGCTTTGTCCCCCAGACATGTTTAATCTGTATGAACATTTTTTAGCAGCACTAAGAATAATTATGTGGCAGTTCCATTCCCTGGGACAGAGCAGCAAAGACAATTTGAAAGTTCCAGAAACACCTGAAGATTGTCAGATCCTCATAACTATGAGCTGATGCTGGGGTTGGAAAAATTCTACTGCAGAAAGCACAAGGCAGGAAGAAGAAATGAAGGTAATTCCTGTGCCCGGGGATCAGGAAGCTGAAGGCTGGTGTCAGAGAAAATGTTTCCATGTCTCTATATTGAGTCTCCTTCTCCACTTCCTGCCCACGTGGCCATGTATGAATTATACTAAATGTACCCAGTGGGGGTGACAATGATCACTCCAGAATTCTGATTACTTTGGGGGGACAATAGCCTGCCTATGATTGAGTAAATCATTTTTTTTACATGTTCAAAGATAGAGATGGTTAAAACTTTGGAAACATTTAAAATAAACTTGTGTTGAAACATTATTAATGGTCATTAATATATGAAAAATGTGAGCAGAGAGCTACTTCATATATCATCTTAAAAATTCTCTGTTAAGGCATACAAATATTGTTTGGGAACCTAAGATATTGAAAAACTGGCTTTTAAATCAAACATATCAGTACATATATAAATAGTATTAGTCAAAAGAAAAAAAATCACTGTTAGGCTAGACCAGAAAATGCCACAGAAAGAATGATGAGCCAACCCATTTTAAACTGTGCAAAAGATAACACAAATAGTTTCCCCATCTGTTTGCTTCTAGGCAACAAATGAATTGGAAGGGCTGTCCAAACACAACAAGGACACTGAAGAATGAGATTCCAAAGCCACTATGTTCTTTCTTTCACAATTCCTTTATAATTTACCGAGGGACTGGTGTATTTCTCCTGATTCTAAATATAAATCTGAACAAGAATCTTAACCACAGAAGACACTTGTAGATATTCAGTCTTAGAATCATGTTAAGTAACAGGTACAGAGAAAGTGAGGGTGACCCTTACACAGCGGAGACTTTTTTCTTCCTTCTTTTGAATATACTTCATTTTACTCACCAAAGTTAGGCACTTGTCCACTGAACTCTATTTTTAGAGGTCACGGACCAAAGTATCTAGTCCTACTGAAGCTCATTTCTCTTGACTAAAGGAAGGGTCAGAACCACCCTCTTCTTGAATAAAGTAGTGCTCAGTATGTAGCTTTTTGCAAAAAACTTCTTTCAAAATTTCCTTCCTAAGTCCTGAACAACTTTACCTCTGTAGAGTGAACAGAAGTCAGGCATTTAAGGCTCCTGTTTGTAGAATTTCCCTTTGAAATTTCTGAAGAATGGATTTTCAAAACCTCAATTTGTGTCTTGGTGCCTCTAGAAGCATTGCTAATCCCCCCCCCCCATATTATTGGAGAGTTGATACTCTATCTTACTTGCTCCTTAATCTCTATGCTTCATTTCCTGATCCCACCTGCTCCAAACTCCGCAGCCCCGGAACTATAAAAACAAACTGATACAAAGGGAAAGGAAAAGAAAAAAAATGGTTCATTTTTTTTGCCTTCTGCAGTCAACCAGCCCACAACAAGCCTGAAGAATTCAAACAGGAAAAAAATGTGAACTTGAAGTTGGAAGCTTTGCCTATTATATACAACCCGATAAAACAATTACAGAGACAGACTATATGTTGTTAACTGAACTGATTATACAATTCTTATTTAATAAATGTCATTAAAATTTTTCCATTGTCACTCTCTTTGAAAATGTCCTAAGTGAAGAAATAGAAATACTAGACTGAGAGAAACTCATTCCCCTTTAGACATGTTTTCATATTTTTAACTAAAATATACCAATTTCACTTTTATACTCTTAGTATACATTCCACTTTTATATTACACACATATAGGTAAGGCATTATCATTTTAGGGGAAAAGCAAAGTATGCTGATCAATAAAATAAAATAAACAAACTAAAAAGAAAGCAAACTCTATACAAACCCCATGTCTAATTATCACATAGTATTTGGTAAGATATTATTCACCAAGCCATTTGTAGGAAAAGTACTGTGCCTGGACTAGCAGGGTGATGTATCCCCTCCCTGCCTTACTAGTTTCTTCTTAATTTGCTTTTAGAATTTACTTTGCTGCCCTCATTACTCATATGTGATCTCCCTTATACAAAAATGAAAATCTGTTATCTATAATATCTATTTAAATAGTTTAATATTTTTAGTAAATCATTTTTCTTCGGTGTCTGAGTGGAATATATATGTTGACTTAGTTCATGTTTTTTACAATTACAGGCATTCTTCCTACCTCCGGCATCTCTGGATTGGAACAAATCTTGCACAGTTACTGAAAGGCAAAATTTATTTGAATACAAACGCATTTATGACAAAAATGGTGATTTTCTTATTTTATAATCATAAATTGCATAAATTATGTCCTGTTTAATAAATCTTGAATCTTCCTTTGGTTTTTCTCTTCCTATCAGGTTTCTCTTTGAGATGTTTACAAGAGACACTTTACATACTTATATTACGGGGTGGTTACTACACGGTTTGAAGGGAAAGAGTCATTTCCCTTAATAGATGGTTAACGTAATTTTTGAGGCTTCAACATTTATTAGGTTATTAAATATACTAATCATTATTTACAGAATATTTGTTTACTGAATTAATAAATTTTCAGGATTTGACCACTGGGAATATTAAGATTTTAAAAATCCTTAATTTATTTTATTTTATTGTTATTTTTTTTTTTTTTTTGGTAGAGATAAGAGTCTCACTTTTTCCCCCTGGGTAGAGTGCTGTGGAGTCACAGCTCACAGCAGCCTCCAACTCCTGGGCTTAGGTGATTCTCTTGCCTCAGCCTCCTGAGCAGCTGGGACTACAGGCGCCTACCACAATGCCCAGCTATTTTTTTGTTGCAGTTTGGCTGGGGTTGGGTTTGAACCTGCCACTCTTGGCATATGGGGCCAGCGCCCTACCAACTGAGCCACAGGTGCTGCCCAGTCCTTAATGTTTAAAATAAAATGTTTAAAATAAAAATTTTATTTTAAAAGTTTGCTTAATATAAATTTATGTTGGTTGGTTTATTTGGACTTTTTAATTAAAATTCTTCTTTTCTCTAAAGGAATGGATTCCATATAAAATAAATATAAACTATATTTTAAGTTTTCTGGAACGTGAAAAACAGTTAATAATTTCTTGATTATTTAAGACATATGACCTCTTTTCCAATGTATTTTTGCTAAATGAAAGCTTTTATCTGGCCATTTTACTGACAGTTCTCAGGATACGGCTGTGGAGAGGCCTGGTGGGGGTGTCATCTCAACCTGAAAGAAAAAAGAAAAAAACTAAGACCACCAGGTTTAGAAGAGCAGCTTAGCCACTTAAGGAAGAAGAGATGTGCAGCCTCTGGCGTTGTTAGTGTACAACGGAGAAAAAGAGGGCAGAGGGGCAGGATTTCTATGGAAGAGGAGTATTTACATCCAACTTGTGCATAGCTGGTGCCAAGATACTTACGCATGAACAAAAGTGATAAAAATAACATTGTAATCCAGAAGACTGAAATTTTATATCTCCAAATCCCCTTGATTACACAGACTTACGATTAAAATGAATTCATTAAAGATTGACAGTGCCAGGCTCTTAATGTGTCCTTATGAAGTTTTAACCCTTGCTGCTAAAGCAGTTCCAGTTCTAGTTCGAATTGATTTACCACATTTTAATTCATTTCCCTGAGAGTTGTTCATTTGGATAGGTGGAATTCATATTTAAACCTAGATGCTGAGAAATGGAGATGATTTAGAAATAGTAAAAGAGTCGATAATTCTCTGGACAGTTGTGAAGAGGATGTTTACTCAATATATTTCTTAAATTTCAACGTATTAGGGGGTACACAGGCTTAGTTAACATTTTGTTTTTGTACAGATTGAATCAAAATTATGCACATAAGTGTACCCTTCACCCCGATAGTATGTACTGTGTCTAACAGGTGTGAATTTACCCACCCCTCCCCCCAGCTGGATTTACATTGAAATTTACTTCCCTTCCCCCCTTAAGTGGGGTAGATTAGTTCTAATTTTGTATTGTGTACATATGTTTGTTTCACTTAGAAGAGTGGTTTCCAGTTCCTTCTAGGTGGTCCAAAAATACACTAGATCACTACTTCCTTATGGCTGAGCAGCGCTCCATAATATGCCCGTGCCATGCGTTATTAATCCATTCAGGTATTGGTGGGCACTTAGGTTGAGTCCGTTGTGATTGTGAATTGTGCTGCTGTAAACGGAATTATCTCTGATAATATAAAATTATATAGATTTGGTAATAATTACATAAACCGTGAGTGGAATGAAAAGAAATCAGAAATAGATACGACAGGTATTACAAACAATGTATTGACATCTAATATTAATCAAATTACCCTTAGTTAATATTAATCCAATTTCAAAGAACACATACTGTATAAATATGATCGGATTATATGCAAAGCACTATGAATTGTCATTGTACTACATCGTAAATTACACTAAACATAGAATTTGAGATGCAAAATGTGCTCATTTGCATTGATAATTAATATACTGTAAGGTTTTTCCTTTTGCATGATAATAACCCTTAGTTTAGAATTTAGAAAAACTACTGTTGACTTTTTCTGTATTTTCCTACAGCATACTTTTAGTGACCCTATTATCTGCACATCCAGCCTGTTTAATAAATTATTTTATATGCTGTTGATAGTCAACCCATTTTATTCTAATGGCCTCCTATTGCTGCCTCATTAAAATATAGTGTTTCAAATCCATTATATTCCAATGGTCAGTCATTGATTTCTTTCTTTTATTAAAACCACTTAGCCTCAACAGGAAGCCTTATCAGGGATGAATCATCTCATCCTCTACAAACTAGCATGGAATATTCCTAAATCTATTTTTGTACTTTGAAAACAAACTGTACCTTTTAATGGATATAAAATAAAATTGTTTTTCTCTTTGTAAACATAGATACTTCTGAATACAATTTTTCATAACAATGGCTCAGATTTGTGCTTTGTGAAGTTGGTATTCCAGGGTCAGTGAAAAGACACAGTGCAGGGTTTTGCCCGCCTGTGGAGAAGGTAATTCTAATTCTTATTCTTGCACAATATTTATTGCATAATTTATATAGTTGAAACCAATTATTTGCTTTTCTTGATTTAAAATCTACTCTTGCACTTAATGCAAAAACTAAATGTCAATAAATATGTGTATAAATGTATATAAAAATATACTCCAATGTGAATTGTGTTGCTCTAAAAAGTAGTTGTAATCGTCATGTGAAGTTTAATTCATGAGAACCTCAGGGTTCTTAAACTCTATTTTATAAAAGATTATTTGTAATATTTTACCTAATTTTGGAAACTATTGCTGAAAGGGAGTATGTGCCAACTCAACTTAAGTGTGTAAATACAAGTTATTTTAAATTGAGAGTTTGTTAGAATTTAAATAGAGAGCTGCTTTACATAATATTAGTCTGTTATTCTTTTTAACTTTTTCTCCAATGCATAAGAAAAAAAATATACATATATATATTTTATCTTTTTAAAAAAGTTATAAAAGAATAATAGACTAACTTTTTTGAGACAGAATCTCACTATGTCACCCTTGGTAGAGTGCTGTGGCATCACAGATCCCAGCAAACTCAAACTCTCGGCTTAAGTGATTCTCTTTCCTCAGCCTTCCAAGTAGCTGGGACTACAGATACCCACCACAATGCCTGGCTATTTGTTGGTTGCAGTTGTCACTGTTGTTTAGCAGGCCTGGCCCGGGCTCATACCCATCAGCTATGTGGCCAGCACCCTACTCACTGAGCTATGGTTGCCGAGACAAAAGAACAAATATTTTTATTGTACATTGTGTTTAGAGAAATAGATGTTTAGGCCATATAGCTCAAATGTACAGTGCATATTATATGATATTTATTATTATATACACAGGTTGCATGTAATCAATTATAAATTAAAATGTATTAAGCTATGATAAAATAATAAACTTCTGAGCACTGAGAAGCAGTTTTTCTCCTGATTCTTTCCCCTGCAACTATTAAAAGCTCACCCTCATTTTATCTTCAATTTTTGAATATATATATAAAACCCAGAATTTTATTGGGTTTGGCTGATAGGCCATCTTAGAATGAGATGTCTTTATAGAGATTTTTGATGTTGTATCTATGTATAGCTTATCCTAGAAACCCGACTTTAATATCTTAGTTTCAGCTAATGCCAAAAGTGAATCTTTATTAATCTGTGCATCTGATATTCCATAAAGAATTAGTAATAGAGCCTGATATGAAGAGTACCAATGAAATACTATTTTGAATAAAAGTTACGTGAACTAGCACTTTGGGAGGCCAAGTCATGTTGATAGCTTGAGCTAATGCGTTTGAGAACAGCCTAAGAAAAAGGGAGAACTGTCTCTACTAAAACTAGAAAAACTGAGGCAAGAGGACCATCTGAGCCCAAGAGTTGGGGATAGCTGTGAGCTATGAAGCCATGGCATTCTATCCAGGGTGACAGCCTGAGACTGTGTCTCAAATAAAATAAAATAAAATAAAGTTACATGAAATATCTACTTTATAATGAACAATAAAATCAGGAAAATATTTGAAGACTTAATGTCCCAGGGGACTTAGAGTTGATCTAATGAAATGGCCTCTGTGCTGTTTATAGTATCTGAGTAACATGAGAGCCCTATGTAAGGAAAATAAGCCTGTAGTTTGGTTTTATTTTAACTCAAGGAACATACATCACACATTCATCTTTGAGTCGTCAAAGTCTATACTCTTCCCTTCCATCCCCAGACTCCAAATTTGAAGATCCGGACTGCTCCAACCACTTGACAGTTCATTAGTCCCCACTCCTATAAAATAAATGGAGCCCAATGATTAGTCACATCTTCGAGATCCAAGATAAAGTATGGTGGCTGGAGCTACCATTTTTAAAGGTTAAATTTTGTGAATTTTTTGTCTTGGCTGAAATTCTCTGGGTTTAACTATCTCTCCAGACCTCAGGGTGGTGGTCTGCCCTGTGCCTACTGTTCTCAGATGGGTCCAGAAAAAGCCATGGCTTTCAGTGTGTTCAACTTGGTTTTTGTTTTACTTCCCTGTATTTTGTGATCATAAATTTTAAACATTTGAAATCTGACTTTTTATGCCACATGTGAGTAGTTCATAGCACTTTTGAGCATGAACACATTTAAAATAATAAAACTTTTGCATATGCCCCAGGATTTTGCTTTTAGTATCCCAATAACTGAGTCTGTACACAACGCAAGTATTTTATGAGTTCAGCAATGCTTGTAGATAATTTATATTTTATTATCCCACAAGTGCATACATTAAAAACAACATCATATTATCAAGTTCACTTTATTTTGCCCTTAAGTTTACAGGCAAAGCTTCTAATTTCTACATAATACACAGTTGGGCACAAGTACTGTACATGTTGACATTGTCAATATTTTTTTCTATTAACATAAAACAAATATTTCATTATTTTTTTGTATACATCAGTAAACCTACTTAAGCTTCCTTATAAATGCTTAAAGCCATATTTCACTTATAAGGCTTTGAGCAATTTGATAGCCTTTAAAAATCATTCATTTAACCGTGTTGATTAAGTTTCTACTCTGTGGTAAGCAACATTATAAGTTCTGAAAATACGGTACTAAACTGACACTCAGAAATTCCTGTACTGGGAGCTTAGATTCTCATCAGAAAGATACACGTATTAATCTAAAGAGTAATAACCATTCACAAAGAATATAAACTGAGAAATAAGATTGGGAAATGTTAAAAGATAAAAGACTAAAACTTCCATATATGAACTTATTAGAAGTTTACCTTTGAACAAAGCCTAAAGGATGTTAAGACATAAGTCAAGCTGCTTCTAGAAGGAGCAAGGGAGAGCAGAGTTCCTCGGGCTCAGTGTTCCCGGACTGTCAGGCAACTGACCCTAAAACTTTTCTCCTAAAACTGCAGGAGAAAAGAAGAGGTGTGAGAGGACACGGGATCTGAGCAGAAACAGGCAGGCAGACTGTGTGGGCAGCACCATTCAGGTGTGTATCATGAACAATCTACTCCTAGTCTCATGGACTAGACATAAGACATCCAGAATAAATACTGAGAAAATTTTACAGATATTTGTTAAATTAACACAATAACTTTATCTTCATTTAAGATTACTATTAACATACTGGGGCATATATGTCCTATTTTCAATCATTCAATACTAAATATTATTTACTCATTTTACAAAAGTTTTAGGCTGGAAATAAAAATAAATAAGCAAATATATAAATGAATAAAATCCATTGCAAGTAGAAGTTTGAGAAGCTCTAATCTAGGAAATTTCAGAGTGAGAACCTGAAAATACTTCTCTTAAAAAAATGTTTCTACCTGTTTCAGTTACAGTTATAGTCTGTAATGATCATACCTGGATTTTTAACAGAACCAGGTGGGTGCTGTTTTCAGGGAAGACTCACAGGACTGAGGGGAGGGAAACAGATCCTAAAGGGTTATGAGAAGTTGTAAAACTCAAGGTTGTTAAATGGACAGCTGACAAGATGTTCTGACAGATTATAAAAACACATGTGAGGGAATGAAGACTACGCAGGAATAAAACTAGGTCTGGGGCGGAGGGAGAGGTGGGATGAATCGGGATGGGGAAGAACACGGGACGAAGGTGAGGAGGGGCGTCAGGTGTTCCTATTTGATATGTGGAGTTCAAGATGTTTATTAGATATTCAAACAGAGATACCTGCGTAGTTAAGAGTCTGGAGTTGAGGAAATTTTGATAAAAGCTACTTTCACTGGAGTTAGGTAATATCTCATTGTGTTTTTTGATTTTCATTTTTCTGATGATTAGAGGCAGATATTGAGGGTTTTGGGAGGGACCAGCCATTAGTATATCTTCCTTTGAAAGCTTCTGTTGATATCTTTTGCTCACTTTTGTATGGAGTTGTTTCATTTATTCCTGCTGATGTGCTTGAGTTCTTATTTTTTTTTTTTTTGCCGGTTTTTGGCTGGGGTCGGGGGGCTTGAACCTGCCACCCCCAGCATATGGGGCTGGCGCCCTACTCCTTGAGCTACAGGTGCTGCCTGTGCCTGATTTCTTTATAGATTTTGATAAATATTTCCTCTGTTTCTGTTCTTATCTATTGGTTTACTGATTGTTTTCTTGACTGTGCAGAAATGTTTTAATATAATCTGAAAACAATAGATGCTGGCATGGATGCAGAGAGAGAAAATTTAATATATACTTTCGGTGGGACTGAGAAATAGTACAACCTCTGTACAGAAAGGATATGGAGAGACCTGAAAAAGGTGAAAGCAGACTTACCATCTGACCCGAAGATCCCACTATTGGGTATTTACCCAAAGTAAAAAAGCTCACTTTGTCAAAAAGACACATGTACTGGAATGTTGATTGTAGCACAGTTTATAATCACAGCATGTGGAATTAACCCACATGCCTAGTAATGCATGAGTGGATTAATTAAATGTGCTATATGTTGATCATAGATGTACTACCCAGCCATAAAACATGGTGAATGAATACCTTTCACCAGCCTGGATGCTACTGGAGACCATTCTTCCAAGTGAAGTATCACAAGATAAAGAATCACTATTAACTTGGAAATCGTAGATCAATATCCATGTGCACTTTGGCTAGTAAAACTCAACAGAAAGCAAACAGGTGTGGGGGACACAGGACAGGGGTAAATACACTTTACAGGTAGAATGTACATTATCTAGGTGAAGGGGACAGTTACAATGTTGACTCACACTGTACAAAAGCAGTTCAGGTAACCAAAACATTTGTACTCTCGTAATATTTGGGAAAAATAAAAAAAGAGTCTGGAGTTCAAGAGTTTGTCTGGGCCTGAAAGAAAAAGCGCTTGCATATTAGCATATAAATAGTAATTAAATCTATAAGACTTGTTGAGTTCACCTAGAGAGTTAATGAAGACCTAAAGAGAAGAGATCAGAACAATAAGAGATGTTTTGTGTCAATGTTTATTATTTGAAACAGGTGTGTCCAATCCGTGGTCCCCAGGCCACATGCTGCTTTTGTGAGTCTTTTTCTGTTTATGTGTAGTGTCAGATAGGGATAGCACAAAAAGCATGCATGGTTTGGAAGTTAGGTAGATAAAATGGAGTGGCCACAGCAATGGAAGTAAAGCGAATGGGCTCAGTGCCACATGAGGGAAGTGTTCAAAGGAGAAGAGAGATTAATGAGTTTAACTTCTAGAATTAAGGACATGAGCACCAGATGAGATAAGGACAATGAAACAGTACTTTAAATAAAATAAACATTTCCCCTCTTCCCTGGGAGAGAAGGGATAGCTGGAGTTATGGTTAGTAAAATGTTGGGGCCCTGGACTGGCCAAGTCTCCAGCCCGGCTTATGAAACTGTCTAGATGGGGACCACTGTGCTACCTTGCTTGGGATCAACTCTGCTTAGGTGCCTAAGGACTATTTGTCTTAGCAGAAGGGAGAGAGAGAGAGAAATAATCTTCCAGGGAGAGAAACAGTCCTAGTAGGAGAACAAATCTTAGCAGTCTTCGGAGAGCAGGAGAAGCGGAAGAGTCTGAGTGAGTGAGTCCATGAAAGAATGATGACTGACCCCGGACTAACCTTTCCTGCAGCTCCTCATGGCCGTGATCCTGTGACTATTTGCACCACAGGTGTAGAGACTGCCAGGCACTGTCTGGTCTTGCTTGCTCTCATGTTAAGGAGCTGAATCCCTTCCCCATGCCCTTATCACCGAGGTGTTATCTTACCGAGCTGTTACAGGTATTTCTTACAGTTACAGAATGTTCAAAGCTTAACTCTTACTTCTCCTTCCCTTGAGTTATATGGTCTACTACAGTTAAAAAAAAAAAAAAGGTAGAATATCTGTAATTTTACAGTCAAGGTTGGGATGTTTGAAGGTGACATTGTGAAAGATTTGTGGTTAAGGTTTAGGACAAAATTCAGAGTCTGGGGATGGATTAAGGAATATAAAGTAGAAAAGAGGATAAGAAAATTAGAAGACAGATGGTTATGAAACTGAGTTGATAGTATTATTTGCACTAATATGGAGATTATCAATTTCTTTTTTTTTTTTTTTTTTGAGACGGAGCCTCAAGCTATCCCCCTGGGTAGAGTACCATGGCATCACAGCTCATAGCAACCTCCAACTCCTGGGCTCAAGCGAGTCTCCTGCCTCTGCCTCCCAAGTAGCTGGGACTACAGGCACCTGCCACAACGCCCAGCCATTTTTTGGTTGCAGCCATCATTGTTGTTTGGCAGCCGAGGCTGGGGATTTGAACCCGCCACCTTAGGTGTACGTGGCTGGTGCCTTAGCCAATTGAGCCACAGGTGCAGAGCCGAGATTATCAATTTCTATGACAGAAATGATTTTGGAAAGAAACATGCACTATTCAATAGTGCTGTGGTTTCAAATATAGAACTCAACACTAGACATGCATCACACAGACCTAAATGTATGCGTTCTCTTGCTTTTTCCTAGAAGTTCTGAACTTCGTGGCAGTAACTTTGAGGTAGGACTTTCAAATTTGCAGTTTAAAAGCATGATGGAGAATTATGCTGTTGCACCAACAAATGAGGAAACCAACGCTTCAAACATCACATTTTGTGTGTTCCCCTCAAATCTCTAGGAAAAAAAATTCTACTTTTAACTTAATCGACCACCATGATAACCTAGCAAGATTCTGAATTGTTAATTTCAGTTTTATACCCTGCTTTACAACATGGTCAGTTTACATGAAAAATTGAAATGATCAGTAAATAGCATTGTAAGTTCAAGTGATTAAGCCAATGTGATATATTGCACTAATGCTTATTAAAGTATTTATACTATATTCTCTTTCTCTTAAACCATTCTTATTCTACATAACATTTAAAAGACATTTTTGTGTGTGTTAATCCATCCTGTCAGCCCAGAGATAGATCTTACTTGACCATGGTGAATTATCTTTTCATAACTTTCAAATATTTCTTTTGTGTTTCTCAAACTTGTTACCGTTTGCAATTATAATTTTTAACATTTCTATTAACTATGCTTTTTCCTCATTATAAATTAAGTGAAAAATTAGACAGCCACATAGCAATTCACTTCTTTTGCCTGTTACCTTTTTCTTTTTACTTCATTTACCTAAAATATTGCAGAATGTTGAGCACCATTCAAGGCATTAAGGAGAATTTTTAAACCTAATACTTGAACATAGGTTATTCATCTGATGGGTCTATAGTTCAATTGGATAAGATGAGTGGAAATAAACAATTGAAGTGAATATATGTGTTCTACAGCCAAGGCATATAATTAATTATTACTTAGCTATTATTTTAATGGAAGAAATTAACTTCTACATTCATAATTTTAAGATAGATATGGATATTATTAATCTGTACATAGTAATTGAAACTTTTTATGTTCATAGCATTTACTACTAAAATAAGAAATGTTTAAATATTTCTAAGGAGCTAATCTTACTAAAGAAAGTAATGCCATAATTAGAGTATATGCTAACCATGATTTATCCATAGTGACAATGATATGGCACTACTATTAAACTTCCCATATTATGTGAAGAAAAATTCAAATTTACAGAAATTGCTTCCTGAAAATTAATCCAACTAACACAAATAAAACTTCTTTGGATTATAGTTATTCAATGAAATGAAAATGAAAAACAACAGTCCATGGATTTATATGTGTGTGTATGCTCAGGTTGAGGACCTTTCCAGTTATAAGTAACAAAATTTTTTAGTTAAACTCATATGGTACTAACTTGTTTGTATTACCCAGAGAATTAGGAGAAATTGTCTTAGAATTCAGACAATCATAACTCACAGACTGACTAGTCAGTAGTGCTAATAAATAATTAATAAGAATATAGCTAATTATTACTATTTTGGAGTTTTATGGAGGTACAAATGTTTTGATTACCTGCATTGCTTTCGTAGTGTGAGTTAAAGTTATTAGTGCACCTGTCACCTGGACAGTGTACCTGGTGCCATTTAGGTGTAGCTCTGAGGACTTCTTAACAGTGAGTTATACTGGCACATCCAGTTCAGTCTTTGAGACAGTAGGTGGTAAGTGAGGGTAAACATTCACCACACCCTGTATGATTGAGTCATTAAATGCTGTAAAGGGCTGTGCAAATTGACATCCTTGTCAGTAAGTGATGCCTGTTGGCAGGAACAAGCTGCAGTGTTATTTTGGGACCTGTGAGCAGCTCTAGATTTTTAGGAGAATCACTCAAATGCCAAGGTGGTTGGTGGAGCCCTAGAACTTTCACAGTACCCCTTATTCTCCATCCCAGCAGAGGCAGGTGGGGAGATGATGTTCAGCAGGGCTATACTGGATGATCCTGTTCTACAAAACCTGGCAAGGTAGCTGTTTGGGCAGGGGTCAATGGTCTGCTCACAGATTTCCGGGCAAACCCACCAGAGAGGGGCTGCAATGGCCCCATCCAGCAGAAAGTCTGCTGCTGGAGGCAGGGGCTGTCTGAGATCCACAATCTTGGTGTTGGGGGCAGATTTTGCTCTTCTCCCACCCTGCCTGGATTTGTAGTCTCCCTCTGTCATCTTCTGGCAGGCAGGAACTCAAAATTGCTAATCTTTCTCATAATGGCACTGTAAACTGGGAGCTTCCCTGTCCAGGATCCCACTCTGGGCTGACAGCACAATCCAGCAGCTCAGGAGCTTGGTGACTGCTGGAGACAGGAGAAGGGGAGAAAATAATCCTCTCCACCTACCCTTTTCACTGAACTTCAACCTCCTGGAGGTTGAACTGCCAATACCTTGCCCCTTCTTGTTCTGATCTGCAACTTCTTCCCATGGAATCTTTTAGAGGTTCAGGCACATTTCCCTCAGAATTGCACCCAATCTATGAATGTTTGCTTGTTTGGATTCCCTTTTTCATTTAAAGCTTTTCTATCTTTCTGAGATGATTTAGTAGCTGATGTCTGATTTTTGTACATGGGAAGAGAAATAGCTCCAGGTTCATCCTTCTGCTTGTGACCATACAATTTTCTCAGCACCATTTATTGAAAACCCACCCCCACCACTGTGAGCTCTTGTCAACTTTGTCAAAGATAAAATGGGTGTGAGTATATGGCTTTGTTTCTGGGTTCTCTGTTCCTTTCCTTTGATCTCTGTGTCTATTTTCAACCTAGAATATTTATGTTAGAGTTAAAATTGCTTTGTATTCTAATTTGAAGTTAAGAAATGTCACCAGGCATGGTGCCTCATGCTTGTAATCTTAGCATTCCGGAAGGCTCAGGCAGGTGGATCACTTGAGCTGGGAAGTTCAAGAATAGCCTGAGCCAGAGGACCGTGGCTCTACTAAAAATGGAAAAATATTAGCCAGGCATGGTGCCACATGTGAGTTGTCCCAGCAACTCAGGAGGCTGAGGCAGGAGGAGGATCACTTGAACCCAGAAGTTTGAGGATGCTGGGAGCTAAAACGCCATGGCACTCTACCCAGGGGTGACAGAGTGAAACTCAGTCTAAAAAAGAAAAAAAAATTAGTTCAGCTTTGTTCTTTTAACTCATAATCGCTTTGGCCTTTTGGGTTCTTTTTTGGTTCCATGTGAACTTTTAGTCTTGTTTTTTATTTTTCTAATTCTTTGAAAAACAATGTTGGTATTTTGGTAAGGATTTTATTGCACTGCAAATTTCTTTGGGCAGTGTGGTCATTTTAGCAGTATTCATTCTTTCAATCTATGAACATGGAAATTATTTTCTTTTCTTTTGTCATTTATAATCCCTTTCATCAATGCTTTGTAATTTTCCTTATATAGACCTTTCATCTCTTTAAATAAATATATACCTGTTTTTTTTTTTTGTAGCTATTGTGAAATAACCTTAATTTTGTTCTTACCTAGATAGTAATTGGTGTATAGAAGTGTTTCTGATTTTTGATTGTTGATTGTCTATCCTAAAGATTTAATGAATTTGTCTATCAAAAATTTTGATAAATTCCTTAGGATCTCCATATATGAGTTTATATCATCAGCAAACAGGTACAATTTTACTTCTTCTTTTCTTTGTTTGCTTCCTTTATTCTTTCTTTCTTTTCTTTCTTTCTTTCTTTCTTTCTTTCTTTCTTTCTTTCTTTCTTTCTTTCTTTCTTTCTTTCTTTCTTTCTTTCTCTATTTTTTTTCTATTGTTTGAAACATAGTCTCACTCTGGGACCCTGGGTGGAGTGTTACGGCAGCATCGTAGCTTATAGCACCCTCAAAATCTTGGGCCCAAGATCTTCATGCCTCAGCCTCCTGAGGAGCTGGGACTATAGGCATACAACATAAAAAACACCAAATTTTTCTTTATTTTTTAATAGAGACCGGGTCCTGCTTTTGCTCAACCTGATCTTGAACTCCTGAGCTCCAGAAATCCACCTCCCTTGGCCTCCCAGAGAATTAGTGACTTCTTTTTCTTCTAATTTTAGTGACTTTATCTTTTTCTCTTACCTGATTTATTTGAGTAGGGTTTCCAGCACTATGCTGAATAACATTGGTGAAAGTAGACAGTCTTGTATTGCTGTAGTTCATAGTGGGAATATTTAACTTTTTCCTATTAAATAATGTGTTGGATATGAGTTTGTCATATATGGCATTAATTATTTTGAGACATTTCTTTCAGTACCTAATTTGTTGATGATTTTTTTTCTTTTTACCATGAAGGGATATTGGATGTTATCAAAAGCTTTTCCTGCATCTATTTATTTAGTTGGTGCAAAAGTAATTGATTTTTTGAACTATGAATTTTAAATCATTATAACTAGGCTCAAACACAACTTCATTAAAAACAAAGGAATCATTACAATTTATAGATTGTTGCCAATGTGAAATAAATTTGCTTCTTCTTGTAACATAAAAGTCTATGGTTCCTGATTTGATGAACTGTTGTAAAGAATTTTCTTTATCCCACTGACTGTGGAAGTTTTTTCTATGTAAAAAGTTTTTAGAACATTTGACTAAGTGGTAGTCAGTTGAATAGAACAGATGAGGCAAATCTCTTAAAGCCTGGTTATGCAACCCTCAATCTGGCATTGTCATGAAGAAGAACTAGTGATCAGTGCTGGCTGAAAGCACTGCAGTTTTGGGTGTTTCTTATTGATTTGCTGAGCACACTTCTCAGATGTGGTGGTTTCACTGGGATTCAGAAAGCTGCAGTGGATCAGACCCGCCACAGACCACCAAACAGTGACTATGACCTTTTCTTGGTGCAAGTTTGATCTTGGGAAGAGCTTTGAGCTTCCTCTCAGTCCAATCACTGAGTTGGGCTTCTCTGGTTATTGTATAAAATCCAGTTTTATTGCATGTCACAATCTGAAGGAAAATGATTCATGGTTGTTGGGCAGAATAAGAGAAGATGACACTTGAAAATACTTGCTCTGATTTTCAGTGAGCTCATGAGGTATCCACTTATCCAACTTTTTCACCTTTCCAATTTGCTTCAAATGCTGAAAGACCATAGGATGACTAACGTTGAGTTTTTCAGCAACTTCTTGTGTAGTTGTCGGAGGATCAGCTTTAATGATAACTCTCAATTGATCATTGTCAACTTCTGATGGCCACCTCTATGCTCTCATGTTCAAGCTCTCATTCCCAACCCCAACATCAACAGTACACTTAGTTCAGGAACTGCCAATGGATATACAGTTTAGTGGTGGTTCAAGAAGTTTTGCAAAGAATACCTTACTTAGGTATTTTGGTGAATTCCTTAGGATTTCCATATATGAGTTTATATCACCAGAAAACAGGGACAATTTTACTTCTTCAAGAACGTCCTTTGCAAAACTTCTTGAACCACCACTGCACTGTATGTTCATTAGCGTTCCCTGGACCAAATTCTTTGTTGGTGCAGCAGGAAAGAGTTCTAATGTTTCATTAAGCTTATGTTAGCTATTGGCTTATTATATGTGGCATTTCTTGACTATTCATTCTATGTCTAATTTGTTTTGGTCATCAAAGGATGTTAAATTTGGGGCAAATAATTTTTCTTCATCCCATGATGTTATTATGTGATCAGATAATTTCACTGATTGTATAATCAATACTAGTATATCACATTTATTAGTTTGCAAATGTTGAGCCATTCATGCAACCCAGGGATAAACCTCACTTGATAATGATGAATGATCCTTTTTAATATGTTTTTCAATTTAGTTTGCTAGCATTGTGTTGATCATTTTTGCATCTCTGATCATCCTGAGTATTTGCTGATGGTTTACTTGCCTTGTGATGTCCTTGTCTGCCTTTAGAATAAGGCTAATCCTGTGTTGGTAAAACAGTTCAGAAATGGGATCTCTTCTCTGATGTTTAAGGAAAAGTTCAGTGGAAAATTAGTGCTAGTTTTTTCTTTGAATGTTTGATAGAACTTAGCAATGAAGTCATCAGGCTCTGGGCTTTTCTTTGGTTGGACAATTTTCATTACAGAATAAATGTCCTTATTTAAAATTTGTTCATATTTTTGATTTATTCATGACTCAGTCTTGATATTCAGGTTGAATATTGCTATAATTTTACACATTTCTTCTAGGTTAATAAATATTGTTGTTCACAAATTACCTTACAGGTTGAGCATCTCTCATTGGAAAATCTGAAATTCAAAATCTTCCAAAATTAAAAAAAAATTGAACACCAGCATGGTGCTGCAAGTGAAAAATTTCAAAATTAATCTATGTAATAGGTCAACGCCAATATGCAAGCCCATGATTCAGGATTCATTCCACATCTCCAGGGACATAAGACCCTGCCCGCCGCTTTCAGCTCTGATGTGTCTATTTAATGCAAGCTCAGATTCTCCCAAACATGGCCACAAGGGGAAATGTCAGTCTGCAGACTGGATATACCCATGGCAGCCGCCCCATATGCTACACATTAGGCCAAGATCTATATGGATACTCCCTGAGTTTATTTTTCTTTGTTTTTTTGATCAGTTATAAACGTATTATTGAAAGTGTTAAAAAGGTCTGCGTATACCTCCTTGAATAACAGTGAAAAGAAAAACAGACACATTTATGTGTATCTATGGCATGCAAAGTCTAGCTGTTGACAAAACTGTGCAGTGATGTCAGTGGGGAGTATCTTACAGAAGAATATGATATTGGAATGACCCCTATGTATGACCCAAGGAATAGAAGAATAAACTATTGAAGTTCTATGCTGAAAGTGATGAAGATCAGTTAATGGAAAATAGAAAAGTACCACATAAAAGTCTAACTAAAAAGCTCTATGATGCATTTAAAAATTGGATCCATCTGTGTGACTGCGAACGCTTATCACAGTGTACTGATCATCAAACAAACAAAGATCTATTATGTTGAATTGAAATTGAAGGGAACTGTGAATATATTCAACAAGCTGATTACAAATTTTTATGAAAAGACACAACATTAAAATTTTTAATTTGTGGTGATAAAGCATCTGCTGGTCATGAAGCAGCAAAAAGTTCACTGACAGGTTTGCCAGGACCTTCGCTGATAAACACCTGATGCCAAAACGAGTCTGTGATGCTGATAAAATGCCGTGGTATTGACATCATTGCTCCAGGGAGATACCAAGTACACCTGATGAGACAGCCTCTGTGGGAATTACGGGTGCCGGGGACAGAATCACTGTGGCAGGATATGCAATTGAGGGTACACACGTGTGTGTGACTTCCTGTGACAGGCAAAAGTTTGAGTCACTTCTATTTCAAAAGAGTGAATTTTATTACCAGTCCATTATTGTAATAACAAAACAGAATGGACCACCATAAATATCTTTCTGACTGGTTTCATAGACATTTTCTACAAGCAGCTCACGCTCATTTCAGGGAGGCTGCCCTGGATGACGACTACAAGATTTTGCCGTTCTTATCAAGGGTTCTGCTCATCCACCAGCTGAAATTCTCATCAAAAAATGTGCACGCCACTGTGGATGAGAATCCCTATTCAATAAATGGTGCTGGGAGAACTGGATAACCACACATACAAGACTAAAACTGGACCTGCATCTTTTACCACTCACAAAAATCGACTCAAGATGGGTAAAGATTTAAGACTAAGAAACAAAATGATAAAAATCCTAGAAGAAATGTGGGAAAACATCCTAATGATGTTGGCCTGGGGAAAGATGTTATGAAGATGACTTTCTTGGCAATTGCAACAACAACAGAATTAACAAATGAGATTTAATTAAACTGAAAGCTTCTGCACAGTTAAGGACACAACAATTAAAGTAAATACACAACCTTCAGAATGGGAAAAGATATTTGCATGTTATGAATCTGAAAAAGTGTTGATAACTATAATGTACAGGGAACTAAAATTGATCAACAAGAAAACAGCAAACAGTCTCATCTATCATTGGGCAACAGACATGAACAAAACCTTCCCCAAAGAAAACAAACAAATGGCTAACAAACATATGAAAAAATGCTCATTGTCCCTAGTCATCAGAAAAATGCAAATCAAAACCACCCTGACATCACTTAATCCCAGTGAGAATAACCCCATCACAAAATCCCAAAGTTGCAGATACTGACTCAGACATAGAGAGAAGGGAATATTTTCATACTTTTGGTGGGGCCACAAATTAATACAGCCTCTTTGGAAAGAAGTATGAAGAATCCTCAAGGAACTCAAACTCGAACTTCCCCTGGATACTGCAATCCATCTTAGAAAGCATCTTCCCAGAAGAAAAATAAAAACCATTTTATCTCAAGTAGGTTTGCACTAGATTGCTTACCACGGCTCAACATACAATTTCCAAGATGTGGAAATAACCCAAGTGACTGTCAACCCAGGAATGGGTTCATAAACTGTGGTATATGTATATTATGGAATACAATTCAGCCAGGAAGAGAGATGGAGAGTTTATATCCTTTGTAAACACTCCTGGATGGAGTTGAAACATGTTATCTATAGTAAAATATCATAAAAGTGTAAAAGCAAGTGTCCAAGGTACTCAATAGTAATACGAAGCTGGTAGATGAACTAATACATGCCATGCAAGAGAAAATTTCAATTCAAGTTCCGGGGAGAGGGGACAAAAGCACACCAATCCCCCCATCTAATGAGCCCAATGTAAGGGTGCATTGCCCACCTCCTGTGTGTGGGACACAACTACCACAGGTAGCTCACCTCACAAACATAAACATTATAACCTAATCATCTCTGCCCTCGTATTAATCAGAAATTTAAAAAACGTGAATGCCATATATTTTTTCTAAAATGTGACTTTATCAATTCAGCTATGTGACAAGGGTATACTTAGATCAACAAAGGGTAAATATAAAAACAATATCTAACACAGCACGCTAACAGCAGAGCAGAGGCGTGAGTGTGAAAGGTTTTCAGGAGTTTAGTGTGAATTACGCCATATGTGCTTCGTCAAGATTTTAAACACAAGGGCCAAAGACAGTTGTGCATGCCTGGTGCAATCCATTGTCTGATGATGAACATCATAGTGACATTGAAGGATTCCATATGGCCAGTGAGAAAACAATGACGTCTGACCTTGTGATGCATGCCCAGACCACAGCTCTGGAGCCTGTCTGTCAGAAAGTGGGAAGAAGTTGATATTGATGGTTTAACATCAGTATTGAGTTCATTCGTTGACTCATATAGAAATAGCCAAAATGTTTCTAAGTCACAGCAAAAACAACTATGAAGTTTATGTTGCTAACACTGCAGAAAAAATTTCCTTTCGACAACATGGTGAAAAATGTGCAACAGGCTTTTTAAAGGACTCTGGCAGGACATATTTATAACAGCACAAGGAAGCATGTCCGTTATTAAAATCAAGAAGAAGTCTCTGAAAATAAATACAGTGTACTTTAAACTTTTAATCAAAAGTTAATCAAAATAGTAATTAAATACATCTTTCCTATATCTTCAAGGTCTGGATGCTGTGTCTCTGTCCAGGATCATCTCTTAGTATTCTCAGATCCTTTCCTGCTCATGTGAACATACCACACTCACACAGTTCCCTACTCATAATCACGAACTTAAAATGTTCAATATAACATGCTTTTTGATAGTGCTGTTTCTTCTATCTGAAACTCATTTTAACTGCCATCAGCCTCACTTCCGATCCTCTCAACAGTGCTGAACCATGCTGGCTGGATTTCCAGATCTATGTACTGGTCACGCCCTTCTTGCTATATTTCTCTAACTTTTCTTCTAAGCCTTCTTGTCTTTCTTAACTCAAACCTGGCTTAGCCAGCACGTATTCTTCCACAGCTCTCATTAAACATGCCTACTGAGGCATTGCTCGCCCGTGTGCTAATTGGTTCTTTGTCTCTTGGCCTTCATCTCAAGATTATAGGATACTTGGAAGGTGCAGCCGATATCGAGTCCCCTCGCACCTCTAGCTGCAAGGCAACTGTGGTGCTTGGTTCCAGGAGAAAAATATGATTTGTCAAATAGATCAATTATTTAATGAGTTAATGATAATTTAAATATTTCTAGTATCTTTAAAATTATTTATTTGTAATTATTATTGATACATAAGAGTTGCATGTATTAGTCTGGTGCCTGAGATGCTTTGATACAGCCATACCATGTGTATTAACCAAGTCAGGGCAGTTGGGGTGTCCATCACTGGGGACATTGGTCATTTCTTTGAGTTGACAACATCCCACTTCCATACTTTTAGTTATTTTGAAGTGTGCCCTAACATATTATTAATCATAGTCACTGTGTTCTGCTATCAAGTATTATTCATTCTATCTAAGTACATTTTCACACATATTAACCATCCCCATTTTATCTGCCCTCCCTGATGCCCTTTCCAGGTTCTGGTAACTGTCACTCTTGTCCCCGTCTCTGTGAAATCAATTGTTTTATTTAATATTTGGCTCCCATGTTTGAAAGAAAACACCCCAAATGTGCCTTTCTGTGGTTGGATTATTTCACTTCACATAAGGTTAATTGTGGCCATGTTGTTGTGAATGGTGGATTTCATTCTTTTCATAGCTATATATATTTTGGGGGTGGGGTGGGGGCGGAACTGGGTTTGAACCCACCACCTCTGGTATATGGGGTCGGTGCCCTACTCCTTGAGCCACAGGTGCCACCCTCATGGCTATATATTATTCCATCATGTGTATGAACCACATTTTTTAATCTACTCATTCAGCAGTGGATACTTAGACTGATTCCACGTCTTGACTGTGGTGAGCAGTGCGGCCACATGCACAGGAGTGTAGCTCTCTCTCTCTCTCTCTCATATACCGACTTGCCCTTCTTTGGATTCAGGCCTCACAGTGCAGTCCTGGCTCATAGCATTGTCCTGTTGGTAGCTTTTTGAGGAACAGCCACACTGTTCCCCACAGAGCTGCACTAATTTACATCCCTCCAAAGTGTACAAGGATCCCTGTTTCTCCACATCCTCATCTGTGTTCATTATGGCCTGTCTCTTCAGAAAAGCCATTTTCACTAGAATTAGATGATCTCTCGTTACAGATTTTATTTGAATTTCGCTGATGACTAATTGTTAGAGTACTGTGGTAACTCAAGGTAGTTGCTGAAATAATTGAAGAAAGCAAGTAAAGGTTTATCAAGAGAAAAAAATTTTATTAATAACTTGCGCAGCAAGCTGGGCCCTGTCCTAAGGAGAGCAGGAGTCATGGTAAGTGCAGTTTGGGTTTTTATATACAACTTTGAGGGGGGTCATCAGATTCTTAGGAGTCCCCCAGGATCTTTTTTTTTTTTTTTTTGTCTTAATTATTTACTCATTTAGCTTTGTTTTTGTTGTTGCAGTTTTTGGCTGGGGCTGGGTTTGAACCTGCCACCTCCGGTATATGGGGCCAGTGCCCTACTCCTTGAGCCACAGGTGCCTCCCCCCCCCCCAGGATCTTAATTCACTCTGTTCTCAAAACAACCCACCCTCATGACCTTGAAAACAACCCACCTATAAAGTATGAATCAACTTTATTCCTGTAATAGCCCAGGTCAGCCTGACCCAGAACAGTCCAAAACAGCCTGACCATGTCTACCAACCACCCTGCTCTTGTCTACCTAACTACCTAACATAGTGACGGAGAGAATGTTTTTCACATACACCCATTGGACATCTGCCTATCCTCTCCTGAGCAATGCCTGTTCAGATCCATTGCCCATATAAGGGATCAGATTGTTGACTTTCTTCTAGAGCTGTGGGAACTTCTTATATATCCTAGTTATTAATCCCTCATCAGATGGGCAGTTTGAACTATTTTCTTTCATTCTGTCATTTGTCTCTTCACTTTATTGATTGTTTCCTTTGCTGTGCAGAAGCTTTTTAGCTTGTTGAGATCCCAATTGTTCAATTTTGCTTTGATTGCTTGTACTTTGAGGGTATTAGTCAAGAAGTCCTTGACCAGACCTGGTCCTGAAGCATTTTGTCCAAGTTTTCTTTTAGTAGCTTCATAGTTTCAAGCCTTAGATTTAAGTTCTTAATTCATTTTCATTTTATTTTTGCCTATGGCAATAGATAAAGAAATAAATCATTTTTTCTATTTCTGTGATGAATTTCACTGTTATTTTGATAGGGATTACATTGAAACTGTTTTTACTTTGGGTGGTAGGGACATTTTAATACAATTATTCAAATACATGAACACGGAACATCTTTCTATTTTTTATATTCTCTTCAATTTTATTCATCAATATTTTCTCCTTTTGTCAGTAAATAATTTTTATTTTTTATTGAATCACATTCCATATCAAGGATACTACCCATTGGATAGCCCCCAATAGACAAGAATGCATTTTTAATAACAAATCTGCATATGGCTAGAGCCCTGGCACATTGTAAACTCTGCTTTGATTTGTTCCACTTTTAAGGTAACTATTCTATCTGCCTGCATACCCTTTTACCCTTGAATCTTATACTTTATCTTTGTTCATTTGAGCTGCTATAATAAAACTCCATAAACTGGGTGGCTTATAAACAACAGAAATTGATTTCTCACAGTTCCTATGCTGGGAGGCCCCACGTCCATCTGCTAGTTAATTCAGTATCTGGCATGGGCCCTTTTCATCATAGAGGACATCTCACTGTGCCCTCACAAGGTTGAAGTGGAAAACCCTTCAAGACACTCAGGAGCGTTTCACTCCCACCTTCCTAAATCCCTAGCTCCTAGTACCATCATTTTGGGAATTCAGGGTTAACATATGAATTTGGGGGGGCACATTCAGTCCATCGTAAGACTATTGTGAAGTAACATCTGCTTCTCTTTGCCATTAGCTTTTTCTGGCCTCTAGTTAATAACCACACATTCAGCAAAGACAATTGTTCCTATTACTGCAAATATAATGACAATTCCAATGTCCATATGAAGAACAAATCAAGCAGCCTGACTCCTTCCTATCAACTCTATTTAAGAATCATTTATTTGCAGTTTGTGTTGGCTAATTCCTCTGACACTCACTTCCCACGATCCAGGTGTATTCCATATCGTCAACACTAAAGACTATGGTCTCTCATTATACAGTTTTTTGTTGTTGTTGTTGTTGTTTGTTTGTTTTGTTTTTATGGCCGGGGCTAGGTTTGAACACACCACTTCCCTCATATGGGGCAGGTGCCACCCTGGTCTCTCACTTTAATAAATCGATTTTACAATACTCCTCTTGTATTTACTTTTTGTCAAACAAAATCCAGAATTTATAATAAATTGCTATATTAGGCAAGTGTTTTCATTTGAAACATTTCATATTAATAACATGATCTAACCAACATGTAATTTAATTAATTCCATACTGATACCTCACAAAATAGCCTAGAAAATCAGATTTCACAAGTAATTCAGTCATGAATGCAGACAGCATTCTTCCACAAACATGCTCCATCCAACACCCTTTTGGCAACACTCACAACTACCAGGTGATCTGACTTGTCTATAAACAGAGCTTTCACTGTATAGTAGATATTACAAATGATGTCTTACCTACTATGGGCTATAATTAAACGTTTTCCAATACCATTACATTCATAAAAGTTTCCTATGGTTTCCTAGTAAATTTTGTTTACTAAAATTAAAATCAAAATTCAAAAAAAGTCCATTGGATGGGATTGGATTATGGGACTTGTTCACGTAAAATAAACAATGGCGTCTGGCAGATTCAGAAATAACTGTTTTCAGGACGCACTTTGGGAGCCAGTTTGCATTTTTAAAGATAATTAATACATTTCTCACCCCAGAGAATTAGTATGAAAAGGCCAAGGATCAGTTAAAAATTCCAATTGAAACTAATCTCGCTTGCATTTCAGGTGGAAGCATTCTGCCTTTGGGCCTCTAACTTCTAAACCCACAAGGTCACCGAATACAGGGACAGGAAGGAACATTTTTTAAAAGTTGAAAATCTTGCTAAATACTAAGAACTATCTTTTCTTTTCTTCACTTAGATTTTCAGCAGTGAATTTAGTCTACATATTTTAACCCAAGAGTGTGAGTGTCTTTGATAACTGGGCTGCTAACATTGTTCTTTCCAGGTAGTTGAGTGTCCTGTCAAACTGTTATCACCTAGGAATTGCATCGACACTCAGTACCAGTCAGAGTTGACTAGAATATGCAAGGGAAAAATATCTTCCCCATTTCCATTACTGCTTAGCATAGTAAATCTTTCTTTTTTATTCTTACTGCAGTTACAAAGTGTTCTAAGGTGGGGCAAGAAGCGGGGATCTGTCAGAAGAATCACTCAGAACCCACAGGGTGGTGGAAGCTTCACTGCCTTGGCACCATACCCTTTGGAGCATAAGTCATGCTTAGGTGCTAATATTCTTTATGTTGTTTCATAGCCTTTGATCAGATATCGTCACGTCACATCATTGTAATTGTATAATTACATGAGCGAGAAAATGTAAAACCGCAGATAGAAGGTTCACAAAGCACCAAGCCTTTGCAATATTCATGTTTTTAGAGAAAGAAAAATTTACCTCACATTTTAGCTGTTGACATTTCCCATCTCTATGATTCTGCAGGGTGAATGCTGTGGCCGCCATACACTTTCTGTTTTTGTAAGTTTGTCTTGGAGAACCACATCTTATTAAAAGTTAACATTTCTTTCTGGAAGACAGTGGTCATAAGAAACTTGATTAGGAAACTTAAAAAACTAAAACAAACAGATGCACAGAGAACATGAAACACCTGTTCATAATCTATTTTATGTTATCATGATCTAGCTGGAGGGGTTGCCTTAACACAGAAAAGACCATTGGGGCCACTCAACACTCCTTTAAGATGAATACTTCTAAGTTATGTAAAGAAGCTCCCATCCTTTGACTTATATGAATCTTAAAATACAATGTAAGTATCTGTTTTATTCATTTTCTAGGCACAAATAACCTCTGGGCCTTGGGATTCTGCCATTTTCTTTGAAATTTCGTGATATTTTTTAAATTTTAGCATATCCTCCCAATTCTTAAATACTGTTTTGGGATATCATTGATCTATTAAATTATTTCTCAGTGTCTTGGTGAATGGAGTAATTCTGGAAATCCTTGCATATAATTAAGGAATGGGCATTTTGTTCCCATATGATATACACTTGCCAAAATACCTGTTCGACTGGTTCATTGAATTTCTACATCGGTAATATTTCCAGGAATCTCAGACAACATTGATAGCTGTGTATGTTTATTAATAAGAACAATGGACTTGCAGACTAGTTATATGTCTCAGGTATGAGACTTACTGTGTCAATTCCCTTGCCCTCAAGGGAAATTGTAAAAAATAAATAAATTATCCATTTGTAGTCATGCACCACATAATGATATTTTCATTAAGGAGAAAACATATAAATGATGGAGATCCCACACAGAGTGTACTCATAAGTTCATTAAAAAATCTTACTTGATCTAAACAAAATGATAAACAATGGAGTTGTAATGCTGAGAACTCCCAACTCCCCAGTGACAGAACAGGACAGATCCTCTAAGCAGAAAACAAACAAAGAAACAATGAATGAAACAGAACTCTGGAAAAAATGGCCCCAAGAGGGTTTGCAGAAGAATTCTACCCTAAAACTACCAAATATACATTCTTCTCATCAGCTCATAAAAAAATTCTTGAAGATTTATCACAGCATGGCCCTGGAACAAAATCAGACATAAAGACCAATGGATCAGAACAGAGAAACCAGGTATAAAACCATCCACCTGCTGCAATCTGATCTCTGACAAAAAAAGATAAAGACATACACTGGGGGGGTGAATCCCTATTCAATAAATGACGCTGGGAAAATTGGACAGCCATACATAGAAGACTGAAACAGGATCCACACCTCTCACACTCCTAAAAGTTAACTCATGAAGGACAGACTTAAACCTGAGGCATGAATGATAATGATTCTGGGCAAAGAACTTACGAAGAAGACCCTAAAAGCAATCACAGCAACAACAGTAAATAAAGAACTGTGACTTTACCAAATCAAAAAGCTCTAAACAACCAGGAGAGTGAAGAGTCAACCTACAGAGTAGTAGGAAATATTTGCCTACTCTACATCTGACAAAGGAGTGAGGACCAGAATCCACAGGGAATAATTCAAACAAATCATCAAGAATAAATCAAACAACCCATTAAAAAGTGTACAAAAGACGTGAACAGGAGCCTTCTAAAGAAGACAGACTAATGACCAACAAAGGTGTGAGAACATGCTCTAACCCTCAGGGAAATTCAAATCCAAACCACAGTGAAATAGTAACTAACTCCAGTCAGAATGAGATTTCTCAAAAAGACCCCAAACAACAAA
Source organism: Galagoides demidoff (assembly GCA_963574575.1). NCBI lineage: Eukaryota > Metazoa > Chordata > Mammalia > Primates > Galagidae > Galagoides > Galagoides demidoff. The sequence goes on along the minus strand of CAUYQV010026338.1, from coordinate 44,065 downwards.
TGCTGGCAGAGAGGTAGGAACGCTTATCCAATGGCTGGGACTTAGACAGACTAGTACAAGCTCTGTGGAAAGTGTAGTCCGTACCTCAAAGAGCGAGAAGCAGACCTACCGTCTAATCCAGGAATCCCACTACTGAGTATTTACCTGAAGGAAAAGAGACATTTTATAAAAAAGACACCCCCTGCTCTTGAATGTTGGGCACAGCACAGTTCATAGTTGCAAAGATAAGGACAGGACTCGGGGTGCCCCTCAGAACAACAGTGGATTTAAAAAGTGTGGAATGTGCACAGCATGGGGCACCATGAGCCATATGAAGAAATGGGGAACCAGTATCTTCCTTAATACCTGGGAAGAAACTGCAGACATTCACATGAGTGAAGTGTCACAATAAGCACGACCTACACTCACAATTACACAGGAACGACTCAATCAACAGTTACCTGCAAATGTGGAAATAACCCTCATCGGAAATCAAGCAGGGGGAGGGGGAGGGAGCGTAAGTTAATTCACACCCACTGAGTGGAATGCTTACTATACTGGTGAGGGGCACACTCAAAATTTTGACCCAAATTGAACAAAAATAAAATTATTTAACCAAAATATCCGTATCCCCATCATTTTCTGAAATTAAAGGAAAGAATATGGAGCTTAAATTTTCTTTGTTTACTTATTTTATTTTTATTATTGGTGTCCCTGGTTGGGCACGAACCAGGAGCTGAGAAATTTCTGTCACCTAGTGAGATCTTCCCTTCACAGCCCAGCGCATGTTTGTGGGGAAGATGGTGCCAACAACCCTCCTCACAGGTATTCCTATACGAGGAGAGCACACACAACCAGGGGCAGTATCTGATACCTGCCAAGGGCAATGAATGACTGTGTGATGGGCTCATGCATTTACTATGCTATAGTTTCCATCTTATTTTAGACTATACTCCTTTTACTTACATTTTGTTTTTTAAAAAATTAACCGTGAAATAGCCTTGAACAGGTCCTTCTTTTTTTTTTTTTTTTTTAGAAACAAAGTCTCACTTTGTCGCCCTGGGTAGAGTGCTGTAGCATCACAGCTTACAGCGACCTCCAACTCTGGGGCATAAGCAATTCTCTTGCCTCAGCCTCCTGAGTAGCTGAGACTACAGGCTTCCACCTCAATGCCCAGTTATTTTTTTGTTGTAGTTTGGCTGGGGCCAGGTTTGAACCCAACACCCTCTATATATGGGGCTTGTGCCCTACTCACTGAGCCACAGGTGCCACCCAGGTCCTTCATGTTTTGAGGATTTCTTATCACAGGAGATGTGTACAATGTGCTTATGTTTTAAGGCAAATGTTATGACAAAGTCAAAGAGTTTTTTGAAAAAGAAATATCTAAAAAGTAAAAACATTACAGTAAGCTTTTTTTTTTTTTTTTTTTTTTTAGTTTTTGGCTGGTTTTGGGTTTGAACCCACCACCTCTGGCATATGGGGCCAGCGCCCTACTCCTTTGAGCCACAGCACTGCCCTGTTTACTCTCCTTTTGATCAATATAATTTAAGTGTCCCACAAAGATTAACTACATGTTCAAGTGTGCCATGAGATAGAAACAGTCAGGAAGCATTGTCAGACAGCCTAGGCGTGTAGTAGTAGGCTGTGCCGTCCAGGTTTGTGTCAGTGCTCTGTGTGATGTTTGCACAGCAGTATCACCCAATGATGCATTCTCAGCATGAATCCCCACCTCGAGGAGCTGCAGGACTGCACAACACTTTAACTTTTCTCTCTCTCTCTCTCTCGTAGTTTTTGGCCAGGGCTAGGTTTGAACCTGGCGCTGCCATGCACAACACTTTGAATATCACTTCAGATCTACAAAAAATCAGTAACATTATACTATGAAGTGTTTATTTACATGCATCATCATCAACTATTAATTTCATGATTTATTCAAATAGCTGAACATATAAAAATTGGAAAATTTCAAATTTTTGAAGTTGTTCCAATAGCCTCTCCAAAAAGAACAGACCCTTCCACTATCTTGTCCCTAGAGTTTGGTTGAAAGTCAAGATGGAAGATGACTCTCAACCACTAAGAAGTTAGAGTGAAACTAAAAGCCTGGCTCTGAGCCTGTAGCTCAAGCAGCTAAGGCGCCAGCCACATTCTCCAGAGCTGGTGGGTTCAAATCCAGCCTAGATCTGCTAAGCAACAAAGAAAACTACAGTAAAAATAGCCAGGCATTGGTGGTGGTGGGCACTTGTAGTCCGAGCTACTTGGGAGGCTGAGGAAAAGAGAATGCATTAAGCCCAAAAGTTTGAGGTTGCTGTGAGCTGTGACCACACAGCACTCTACTGTGGGCAACATAGTTGAGACTCCATCTCAAAAAAAGAAAGAGAGAAAGAGAAAAAGAGAAAGAAAGAAGGAAGGAAGGAAAGAAAGAAACTAAAATCCTCAGAAAATGAGGCTTTCTGAAAGGAGAAGAGCAGGCACCCAAAGAAATTTAAAAATGGCTTCAGAGAGAAGAGAGCGGGAGATGATCTGGGCTTTATGGAGATGAGATGGGGCTGTGATAAAGGTCTCCTCAGAAGGCATGGATTAGCATGATTTGAACTTTATGCCAGTGCAAAAGAGGGAAAACAAGGGTGTGCTCATCAGCTTTCTCAGATGTGGGCAAGAGAGAGATTGAGAAAGGTTCAGTCTTGAAAACTGTAGCTGTCAGACATCAGAAGCAAAATCAGGCATTTTTGAGCTTAGCGCAGTGAGTTCAGGACCTTGTGTGAGTGCACCAGCGTCTGACACAAATATGTGTTCTACTCAGCTTGTTCTAGTGTATAGAATAACCATAAATATTATTTCTGTATACAAGCTATTTAGTACCTGTTTTGTCTCAGGCACTGTTAAATTCAACAGAGCTATATAAATAACAGCACAAAAACTAAGGTTCAGCAGAATAAAGATTTTCGTCTGAGAATAATAACTGAAACTAGCAAATGACAGAGCAGAAGTTTGGAATGAGGGGACCTAATCTCCGAATTTACCCACTTGTTACTACAGTGTACTGCGTTTCTGGTAAACATGCTGCATCCCACAAACTTATGACATCATAATCCAAAAAAGCACTATTTTAGCTAAAGTAAAAATGAGTTTAAAAAGGAGAATAAACCAGCAACACTTTAATTTTAATCTGAATAAAAATAATAATTATGGAACTGATAATAGTAATACTAGTGATCCCTGGGTTAATATATCATGGAACTAACATTAAAACTGGAAATGTTGAGTTAGAACTAGCACTTACTCCGCCGCAGAGAAGCTATGGAATAAAAAATGCAAACCTTCAACAGCACACCAGTTCTTCCTCAAATGTTTAATATATGTATCAGGTGCTTATTTAAGATTATCACATTTTTTTCCCTAACAGAAGTCTTATTTTTGCCAAGATTCAGGATTCTGTCCTCTAAAGTAATCTGAAGTAATATACACCGAATTTAAAACCATCCAAATGCATCTTAGATAAAATTAAATATTCTTTTATTATAGGAAAAAATAATATCTCCTAAATTGTCAAAAACCCTCTTCTAAAATTGGCTATAGTGGCAGTGACACGCAACTCAGAATAATGAAACTGTGTGGAAGGGATCTCTGAGTTCATGAATTGCCCAGAAGAACCTATCACTTTTGATAGGATTCTAGGAACCATTTCTGAAGTAATTTCACACTATGATGCACGGTTTCTTACAAAGTTTATAAATTGCCTTAGAAGAAAATATAAATGAAGAGGAAAACATAAATAGCTAAATCATTTATAAAGACTGAGACTTCGTTGTATTCACTGCTTAAGGGCAGGAATGGTTATTGTTTAGACATGACAAAATTAGAAATAGCCCCGCTGGGGATCAGTTGGTGCCATAAGTGGATAACAATGTACTTTCTATTTGTTTCATCAGAAATGTTGGTTGCAATAATTTGTATTCAAAAAATTCAATTTTGTATTCAAAATTCTACCTAGATGTGTCCCGCTTTTTATACAGGTCATTATTTGAGCTAAGTTTACTTGCCTAAATAGTATTGATTTAACCTGACCAATACGTGGCTTCCATTTTTCAGTCTTCTTCAAATTATATTTAACATTTTAAACAAGGGAGAACAACTTGTTTATAAGTAATATTGCTTTAATATTATATTATGCTAATTAACTGTTTATATGCCTTCAACTAACGGTCCTACACTCTTCAAAAGTACTTCGTATACAGACTATGATCTCACTGCATAGGGAGGAAAGTGCATGTGTACAAGGAACAATGGCTGTGTTTGTTCTGCTACAACTGGACTCCTGATTTTTTTTTTAACTTTTGCAGTTTTTGGCCGGGGCTGGGTTCAAACCCACAACCTCTGGTAAATGGGGTTGGTGCCCTACTCCTAGGGCCCCAGTCGCTGCCCATGGATTCCTGATTTTATTTGAAAAATTATTTTAAAAGTCTCTCTGCATATTTTATTGTTTGTGTATAATAAGGTTTTATCATTATTATATTTGATAAGCTTATAATCAATATCAGGTGAATAAAGACTCTAAATTAACAAACTGTATATTGGCTTCTACACCCTAAAGTAAATTATTTGTTCATTTTAATATTATAAATTAGACTGAAGTCAAAAGTTTTGCCCAAAAAATGTTTGAGCAAAAAAAAAAAAAAAAAACATTTAAAAAAAGTGAAATATATATTATTTTACTTTTGACACTAAAACCTTTAAACGGATTAGTTTACAAGAGCAGTGATTTGACTAAATAATATTAATTGATTTAATCAAAAGAATTTTTAAGCTTTTACTCAAAAGATTTTCTCATAGCAGATTTTATACGGTCTTTAGATAACTTGACCTAAACTTGATGAGATTATATTATTAATCAAAAACAAAACAAAACAAAGATACTTGGCTAAATTTAGTGTTTAAAAGATTTAGTTCCCATACACTGAGGCTGGCGGGTACGAACCCAGCCTGGGTCAGCTAAAACTACAATGATGACTACAACCAAAAAATAGCCAGGCATTGTGGCAGGTGCCTGTAGTCCCAGCTACTTGGGAGGCTGAGGCAAGAGAATTGCTTAAGTGCTAAAGTTGGAGTTTGCTGTGAGCTGTGATGACATAGCACTCTACTGAGGGTGACGTAGTAAGTCTCTTTCTCAATAAATAAATAAATAAAAATAAAACATTTTTTCCATCTTGATTTAATTCAATAGCTTTATTTAATAGTTTTATGTGACAGGAAAGAAAGAAGAGGTAGCATAAGTGATGAGGCAGAAGAATTCTAGTTTTTTCTCTATAATAACAATTTTTGGCAGAGACAAGTTACTTGGAATTTCAAGACATGTTCCTACTTTGTTAACATACTTAATTGAATCAAAGAATATTTGAGTTAATTGGTAGCTTAAAATTTATAATTTAATTTCTAAACTATGAAATCTATAGTAAATCATAAGGCTACTTTTCTAAAAACATCTATATGTAGAAGCCATCTTTCTATGATACTTTATCATTATATTTATTTTAAAAATATTTAAATTTCCTATAAAAAAGTGAGGTTTAGGCTAGGCGTCTGTGGCTCAAGTGGCTATGGCGCCAGCCACATACACCTAAAGTGGCCGGTTCGAATCCAGCCCGGGCCCTCCAAACAACAATGATAGCTGCAACCAAAAAAAATAGCCAGGTGTTGTGGCAGGTGGCTGTGGTCCCAGCTACTAGGAAGGCTGAGGCATAAAACTTGCTTGAGCCCAGGAGTTGGAGGTTGCTGTGAACTGTGATGCCACATCAGGGCACTCCACCCAGGGAGACAGCTTGAGGCTCTGGCTCAAAAAAAAAATGAGGTTTAACAAAAGCCTTTGTTTGAGCATGGCAGCCGTAGCCCCAGCACATTTTGCTTGTTCTGTAACACAGAGTGTAGGAGCAAGTGTTTAACATGCGGGATGTACACCACAGCGCCCCCTCCACTCCGGCATTCGTTACTGCATCCAGGTAATATGAGTGTTTTTTATTTACTTGTCCCTGTGCTTGACTCAGAAGATAAAAAAGAAAAAAGGAGGAAAATATATTAAAGTTAAAAAATATACGATTCTGATCTCATTCTTGACTAATGGTCATTCTCTGGTCAATTTGGGTTGGAGAACTTTGCCTCATTGAAGAGCCAAGGTTCTTTCAGCTGCAGTTTAAAATTATTTCAGAAAAATGTCCACATGCCAACCTTTAGTTCCTATGAATGTGTCATGTTATATGACAAAGGTGAATTAATGTTGCAGGTGGAATTAAGATTGTAATCAGGTGACACTGAAATAGCCAGATTATACTGGATCATCTTTGTGGATCCAATGTAATCACCAGAGGTTTTTTGTTTTTTGTTTTTTGTTTTGCAGTTTTTGGCCAGGGCTGGGTTTGAACTCGCCACCTCCAGTGTCTGGGGCTGGCGCCCTACTCCTTTAAGACACACGCACCGCCCAGTATCACAAGAGTTTTTAAGCGTGGAATTAGACGGCATAGTATAAGTCAGAGTTAGTCCCTCAGTGTAAGAAGATTGAACCAGCCATTGCTGGCTTTGAAAATGGAACGTGGATGAGACCAAGACGACGTGCAGGGTCTTCAGGAACGTCCAAATGGAACGTGGACGAGTCCGTAGACCAAGACGACGTGCAGGGTCTTCTGGAACCATAAGAAGTAAGGAACGAGCAGAGTCTCTCCTAGATCCTCCAGGGGAAACAAATCCTCTTGCATTTAAAATACTGAGAACCGTTTCAGATCTCTGACCTACAAAAGTGTAAGATAGTAAACTTTATTATTTATTTATTGCTGTTGTTGAGACAGATTCTCACTATGTCACCCTGCGTAGAGTGCCGCTCACAGTAACCTCAAACTCTTGGGATTAAGTGATTCTCTTATCTCAGCCTCCTACGTAGCTGGGACTACAGGCACCTGCCACAATGCCTGGATATATTTTTGTTGTTGTTGCAGTTGTCATTGTTGTTTAGCTGGCCTGGGCTGTGTTCGAACCCACCACCCTCAGTGTATGTGGGTGGCACTGTAACTAATATGCTACAGGCACCGAGCCCTATTATTATTATTATTATTATTATTATTATTATTATCATCATTTACCAGAGGTTTCCTTTGGGTACTTTGTTATAACAGCCACAGAAAACTGACATATTTTGGTACCAGATGTGAAGTGCTGCTGTATCTAAAACTTTCCAGTGGAGTTGGGTAATGAACATACAATGGACAAATTTTAAAGAGTTTCAAGGAAAGGCCTTGACTGGCCTTGAACAGACTGTAGAGAATGGATGTCCATGACTTTGCTAAAAAGGATACAGGATATACTGTGACCACAGCAGAGAAAAAAAGTTACAAATTGCAGGAGGTTCTCCGTGTATTGTAAGTACATGTGCTGTGATCCCCACAGAAAGGGTCTTGCAGCTTCATAAAAATTGTGAATAGTAATTGACACTGTGAAACAAAAACAACAAAATAGTTTTGGTGACACACAGAAATGAGTGATAGATGGTTTGAAATTTGTGCAAAGTTTGCACAGATAACCTAATTGCAGTATTTTCACATATGTATACAGAAAATGATTTTTTCGTAAAAATATTTCTCCCTTTGGAAGAATCAGATAGTATATGAGCATTTGACTGATTATCCACAAATGTTTGTAGAAAAGCTTCCTGGAGGAGATGAAGATTCAATTGATAGGAACTTTAAAGTTCTTCGCTCTGAATTAGCAATGCAAAAGAATTATGGCAGGGGATGAGGAGGAGAGCTTTCTAACTAGCTAGATTATTTTCTAATTTATGGAATAATCTGATTCTTCCAAAGGGGATAAATAATTTTGAAATAATGAATCCTTTTGTTAATATTTTGTTTCTGAAGGATATCAATACATAGTTTGCTGTTCTTGCAATCTCTTTGTTATTATTTATTATCTCAGCTTGCCTCTCATATAAACAATTGAGAAAGTATTTTCTACTCTTTCATTATATAAAAATGTACAGGGAAAATTAGCAAGAATTGACCCAATATTTGTTAAATTTTATCTTTTCAAATGACTTCTGATTGAATTATAATATGACCAGTGAATATATTCTATAAAATTTCAGTAATTTAAATATTAAAATTAATTTGTAACTGTGGTTCCTGCGTTTGGGGCTGTGTTCTTTGGTGCAGGCACATTTAGGATGGCAACATCTTCCTGATGCATTAACCTTATTTTTCATTATAAAATGTTTGTCTTTATTTTTAGTATACCTTGTGTCTTGAAATCTACTTTGATATAAATAAGGATAGGTCAATTTATTACACTTACTATTAGCAAAGTATATTTCTTTACATCCTTCCCCTTTCAGGATATTTGTGTGCATATGAGGCATGAATTTTAGGAAATGATATTTGCTCTTGATTTTCGCATACAGTCTACATATCTCTGCCTTATAAGTGAAGAGCTCAGTTTATTGAAATCTAATGTGATTGTTGCTATGATTGGATTAAGTCTACCACCTTGCTATTTATCCGATCTGTGAATATTTTTTTCCATTTGCTTTTGTTTCCTTTTTTTACTTCTTACCTAGTTGGCATTAAATATATGTTTTTTAATTTTTCATTTACTCCTCACTATCAACATTTTAGTTATATATTTTTGTATAATTGTTGCTGTAGGGATTATGATATACATATTTAACATTCACAACTGACTTTGGATTAATGATATCCAAAATTTCATAGAAAATTATGAACTTTCTGTAATTCAAATCTTTCCTTTCCCAGGAGTTATAGTTTTCATATATTATGTGTCTAAATAATTTATAAAACCATAAAATATAGACTTATTATTTTGTCCTATACTTTTTTCTAACACAATTTAAAGAAGAATAAAATATTTACAAATATTTGCAAACACATCTGTCATTTATGGTGCTCAGAAAATTTCTGTCTGGAATTATTTCCCATTGAGCTGATGATATTGGCACTTTTGAAATATAATCCCACTGGCAATACTTCTCTTACCTTTTATTAACCTGAAAATTTCCTTGATTTGCTTTGACTCAGGTTGTTGTAGTTTCTATTTTTATGGTTTCTCTTAATTTTGTTTTAAAAGTCTATCTCTCTTGAGAGTAGCTATGAGCCAGGATAGCCACTCTTTTCCTGATTATGAGGAAGTTACGTGTGTGTGTGTGTGTGTGTGTGTGTTAGATGAGATGTAACAGGGAGGTGAAACCAGAATGAACAGAATACGTACAGCAGAAGAAATCTATTGCTCACAGATCTCACAGAGGTTTGGGTTGTCAAGAGGGGGCTGAAAGGATGTTCAGAGGCAGCAGGAAACTCAGCCAGCAGGTTAGGAATGGTGCTATGTTTTACTAACACCCTGGGCATTATTTTCTAGAATTTCCCTTTGGTGTTGTGATGTGAACTGAGTAGTTTAAAGACAATACACATGAAGAGAACTTGTTTATGTAACTTTGGACAACACTGATGTCATGGGGATGTCTTGGGTTTTGCATCTGAGATCTAAAGAATAAGCTGGCTGTATCGGAAACAATCACTCAGGGAGGAGAAATTTTAAGTAGGCTAATTAACTCTGCTGGAATGCTGATGAGGGATCAGCTCCCCTTTTCACCACATTGTACGCTAAGCCAATAAAGCTTCAACCCAAACTTTTAATCACAGTAGCAAAGGAGATGGTGTTTTGAGTTAGCAGAAAAGTATGGCTGGCACAGACTTTCTTGTTAACTGCTGTCAGTCAGGAGAGATGTGGTCATTGCTTCCCCATCACACAGGTTAAATGGCCACAACTGAAGTGTCAGGACACCTTTCCTGGGTTGTAAAGCCTGGGCCGGCCTGACTGCTTTGCGCTGAGGTGGGAGAGCATTGCACTGGCTGCTGCCACTGTCCTTGGTTATCCCTGATGAACTTGGTCTCATCCAGTCTGGTGGGTGAGCTGCTTGTGGCCCCTCATTGTCATTTGCTTGATATTTTCAGACTTTGGCTTTTATACGTGAACTGTGCTTTTCTAAAAAAGGCAAAGAGAAAGGATGGATATTTGGTTCAGTGTTTCATTTCCCCTACCCACAATCTTATAAAATATCACTGGACACGATAGAGTAGATGGCATCATAGCATAGAGGAATAAGGTGCCGTGATGTATTTCAAGTGAGTGAAGTTACTAACTTACTCTTTCTTATATCAAAAAGCATCCAGTACTGTTCACAGGGTACCTGCTCTATCCATCAGGCGGGGCCCCAAGGTGCCACTGGCGTTGTTTAAGAGAAAGTATTTTAAACATAATTGCTTTTTCTATGAGAGAATCATTTATGATGCCTGACACTTTATGGTTTCCCTTAAGTTTTATATTATTGACTAGGATTTTATCACATTTTGAAAGAATATTTGTCCTGAACATAGTACCCAATTTTTCCTTCGAATGGCCATTTTTGCCTGGAATGTTGGGTATCAATTTCCGTATGAAGAATTATTGTTTCAAATTACTTTTGCTTAATAGAAACTAAAATGTCAAAAAGATTATAATACCACCTTATATTTGCTTCAGCTGTAGAACTAATTATTTACTCAATTATTATTTTATTGGTCATAAGATCCCCCCCCAATGCTTAGATAATATAAACTCCTGAACGGGCAGAAGCCTGGGTAGGCTTTTCTGTGACTGTGGGTAAACGTGGGCCCCACAAAAACCATGAATGTGATTTAATCAGTCTAACGCTCCTATACATAGAGGCTAATTTTACTTTTACTACAAAATACCTATGCATTAAAATACATAATATAGTTATAACAGTAATTTCTATTTGTATTTTTTTCTATCTAAACATAGTCCTTGTCATGAGAAGGCATAAAAGGTGATAGTAACAAAGTGTAAGTATCTAGAACCTGCGTGAAGAACTAAAACAGAGCCAGTGTGTGTACTAGTTAAAAAGAGTCAACTACTCGTTAAGTCAACAATAACAGCATTGTTACATACAAGAGTTTGGGTGAAAGAAAATTTTAACATTTAAAGAGTTTTTGTTTATTTTTTTTTAAGACAGAGTCTCACTATGTCAGCCTTGGTAGAGTGCTGCGGCATCACAGCTCACAGCAACCTCAAACCCTTGGGCTTAAGTGATTCTCTTGCCTCAGCCTCCTAAGTAGCTGGGACTACAGGTACCCACCACATGCCTGGACTTTTTTTTTGTTGTATTTGTAATTGTAGCAGGCCTGGGCGGGTTTGAACTGCCCAGCTCCAATGCATGTGGCTGGCACCCTAACCACCGAGCTATGGGTGCCGAGCATAAAGAGAATATTTTTAAATGCTTTCAATAGTGACATAAAAATGAAATACTGACAGAATTATATACATTTTTATGAATTCGGAAAGAATTTTTGGTCATAGACTCTTAAGAATTTTGTTCAGTGAAAATTATTTATACAAAATGCTTTCCTAGTTGTTTTGAAAAGAAGGTACATATTTATTGCACAGAGATTGTATCTCAAAAAAAAATGACTATCCCGCTCACATTTTCTAAGTTTGAGTGTATATGTTTAAATATAGTTATATAAATTTAGCTTACTACTAGAGAACAATGTATTAAGAAAAATAAACATTGATTTCTTTTCCAGAATCCAAATTAAAATTGTATGGTTTTATGACTTTAAAATTCTAATTCACGTATAACTGGTGCATCATAATTTTAGAAATATATTTAATGAATAAATTGCTGATCCCTAGTTATACTAAGAACTTACTGTGTCCCTGATTAAGTCCTTCAGATTCATGGGCCTAATCATTTCTCATGGCTGCCCTTAAAGCTATGTATCATTATCCAGATTGACTGATGTGGAAGCTGGCACTTGGCTTGATCAATTAAGGAACCTATAGCAAGGGAGCAACCTGGTTGCAAATAAATAATCTGGACTCAGGCCATCTAATGCAGAGAGAGGGGAGACTCATCAAGATCTGTCCTGTAGATTCTCATAAACACGTGGCTACCACCTGAGTCATCTTGGTCCTAGGATGATAGAACTACAAGTTTGATTACTGATCTCTGACATATATTTAAATTTCATGAATTCGCTTTTCCCTCTTCACCTTCTTCCCATTGGCTAAGAGAAACCCTAAAAAGAACACAGCAAGCAGGATCAATCATGCCACACTTGGCTCTGGCGATCTACTCCGTTATCTGTGACAGAACAGTTCTACCATTTTCTCTGGGAGACCCCGGAGGCCGTGGCTGTTTGACCCGTCTATTACGCACTAAGTCAGTGTTTGAGTTCGTGGCCTCCCTGCTGATACTTTCAGAGTTTTTTTGATCCCGCTGTGTTCTAACATTGCTGAGCCCGCCTGCACGCTTCTTCAGAGCCACATCATCGTGTTCCCCTCCCACCCACTTCCCTTCACGCTGCGCAGCCCACATCCCTGCAGAGCCCTGGAGACCCCCCTCGGGGCTGGGCTGCGGGCGCTGTAGTCCCCACACGCACTGATGCTGGAGCTGAAGCATCTCTTTCATCTCCCTAAGCCATCTGAAGACACAACTTGTTTTTAAAAGCAAGTAGAAAAGTCAAGCTGTTTGATACAGACTGTAATAATAACTTAATTAAAGATGACACTATTTCCACATCTCATTCTTGGGCACAAATGTGATTTTTTTTTAACCAATTTATAGTTTAATTCTGCAGAGACTTGAATGGGATTGGATAGCTTAGGATGGAGGCATGTATGGATGTGTACATTCCCGGAATACCTGGAGGACTGTCAGTACCAGCCACCTAGACTCATAAGTCAAGAGTAAGGTATCCTTAAATCTGAGACAGGAAAGCTTATTGCCCTTCTCTGCCTCACCCTATCTCCACATGGATTAATTTTAAATTAGTGAAGAATTATAGTTTACTACTCAGCTTTTCTAATTCCCAAACTTTGCAGCACACGTACATTCAACCAAAGGCTTTTTATCATGACCTTTCTGGAAGCAGAGCTGGTGTTTAATTACACAGTGGGTTTAAACGCCTCCAGGTTGACTCGTACCATTTCCTTTTACACTGGATTATGGATGATCTGATTTACAGGACACAATTCCTTAGAGGTTTCTTAGAGTATTTTTTACTTGATTTATTAATAAAATTATATTTGAATTATATTAAAGCATTAATTAAACAACCATATGGTGAAATAGTTAATAAAATAAATAATCCATATTGTTACATCTCTTAGGTAGTTAAAAGCTCCAGCTCCCATTCAGTTTTTTTTAATTCAAGGATAATTGTAAAGTCTTATTTTTATCTTAAAGTATTATTTTTAATATAAAGTTCAAGAAAAACGTTTTCTAAACTTTTCACAAACATCAAATTATACAATTTAAGAAGTTCAATCTAAAAATATTTTCCTTCCTTTTCCACACTTCTACCAGATTTACTTTTTACATTCAAAATTTTTATTTTTGAAAACTGTAAATTAGATTTTTCTATTGCTTTGAATTTGGTTTTGCCCTTGGCATTACCTACAGACATTGGATGTCTCTATGTGCTGACATGACTTTTCTTACATAATTCTCCATTTGCTGAAAATAACCAATATCACAGTTTTCCTTTTTATTGGTCTCTTTGCTCTTCTCTGTATCAAAAATGCTGCATCTAACTCCAGTAAGAGTAGGCCACATCACAAAATCCCAAAACTGCAGATGTTGGTGTGGATGTGGAGAGAAGGGAACACTTCTGCACTTTAGGTAGGAATGCAAGCTAATACGTTCCTTTTGGAAAGAAGTTTGGAGAACTAAACTTCTCCAGGGATCTAAAAGTAGACCTGCCATTTAATCCTGCAATTCCTCTACTAGGTACATATCCAAACGACCAAAAATCACTTTGCAACATAGATATTTGCACGAGATTGTTCATTGCAGCTCTATTCATAATTACCAAGTCATGGAAGAAGCCCATCGACTCATGAATAGACTAATAAATTGTGGTATATGTATACCATGGAATACTTTGCAGCCTTAAAAAAAGATGGAGACTTTACCTCTTTTATATTTACTTAGATGGAGCTGGAAAATATTCTTCTTAGTAAAGTATCTCAAGAATGGAAGAGAAAGTATCTAATGTACTCAGTACTTTTATAAACCAATTTATAATTACTCACACGTTTTTATGAAAGACAGATCACAATCATAGCCCAGGATGAAGGAGAGAAGTAGAGGGGGAAGGGAGTGGAGGGGGGAAGTTTGATAGAGGGAAGGTAAATGGCACAAGTCAAATCTATCTAGTATAGAACATAAATGTCTTAACAATTAAATAAATGAGGTGAAAGCTATGTTAATTAGTTTGATGTAACCATTCCAAAATGTATAAAAAAAATCAACAGATTGTACCCCACAAAAGCATAAATATATTCATGATCTATATGTATATGATTTAATAAAAGGAAAAAATGAAAAAAATTCTGCATTCCTCCATTTCTTTTTTTTTAATGCTGTTTTCTCTTCATGAAATAGACTCTTTCTTTTTTTATTTTAAATTTTTGCTCTAAGATTCAACTGAAAAGTCAAGTTTTTTTTGAAGTTTTCTGTGTTTCTCATCTCTAAACTTACTCTTTCCTCTAGCCAATTTGCAAAGACATTTATTCTTTATTCATTTAGACTAGTTTCTGTAACTCAAATTTTTGGGGTGATGGGCATGCCTAAAACTGGGACTCAAACATTACAAAAGCAATCTATGTAAACTAAAATGCTTGTATTCTGTTACCCTTATTATTTTGAAATAAAAAAATTCTAAGAATTGTAACACTACAGTATCATAATCATTTGATTATGTGAAAAATACAGGTGTTTAGGCCCCACTCTGGAACTGCACAACAAAAAGTGGTGGCAGCTAGTGACTGGATTACAAATGAGCTCCCAGTCACTCTCCCAGGCATTGAGGGCTGAGGAGTGCTGCCCATGACGGCGATGGTGAGCTCCTTAAGCACCTGTTCTTTCTTTCACCTTTGTCCTCTATTTCACCTCCAGAGATAATAGGCTAGAGAAAAAAAATTAACTAAATCTAATAAACTCTCAATATATCCTCCCTAATGAATAGGGTCACAGGGCCAAAATAACAATGTCAGACAAATCCCTTTTCAGTGCTCTGCTAATAAAAAGATGTTCAGCAATAAAAGTGGAATTCGTTCTTCTTACTTATAGTATTTAATCAGTGATCTTCAAATCTAATCTGGTCTTGAAGGCATTGGATTTAAACAGAAGTAGAGCATAGAGATTCTCTGCCTGGATAGCTCTCTCTTATCACTAATCCATCACAGAATCTCTAGAACACCTGAGAAATTAGATAAAAAACAAAATATACATACAAGTATTTACTGAGAATGTGAACAGTGGATTTTTTAGTGAATCCTCAAGTTTCTATTTGGTTTATTCGGTATATTATAGCTAATAAAAACAGGAGAAACAACCCAATATTTTGGATAATTTGAATATTTAAAAAACATTATTTAATAACATATATTTAAAAGATTAAATTAAACAATATATATTTAAATTATAAATTTAAACAATATATATTTATATATTTATTAAATAATATATATTTGAAAAATTATTCAGTTGTGTATTAAATAAGTTGGAGTGATTATCCAACTGCTAATAGCTATTCCCAGCTACTCCTTATTATATTATATTATATTACATTATATTTTATTTTTTGAGACAGAGTCTCACTCCATTGCCCTGGGAAGATTACCATAGTGTCATCACAGCCGACAGTAACCTCAAACTTGTAGGGTCAAGAGATCCTCTTGACTCAGCCTCCCAAGTAGCTGGGATTCTAGGTGCCTGCCATCATGCCTGGATAGTTCTTCTCCTTCTCCTTCATTTTCTTCTTCTTCTTATTATTATTATTTGTAGTAGAGGTGGGGTCTTGATCTTGCCTCAGTTTGGTCTCCAAATCCTAGGCTCAAGTAGTCCTCCCTCCTGGGCCTCCCAGAGTGCCAGGATTACGGGCATGAGCCACCACCAGCCCTCACTACTCCTTTCATACTCCTAATCCCAGTGATTATCACTTCACATCATTGACACCAAGCAACCTTCCAATTCCTGAAAAAGGAGTGCATTCTACTAACATTCTAAGCACAAGTTGACAAAGAGGATGAAGAGAAATAAGAAAGTACACAACCAGTTGAAAGCTTCATCACTCCCTTCTCTTACTATTGTTTATTTTGTAATGATTCTTCTTTAAGGAATCTCAGTGGTTGCTAAGTATTATTTAAACTTAGAAATATACACCATATTCAACATACTGTACTTTTAAAAATTTTAGTGATATTTTTATGTTATATAATAGGTACAAAATACAACTAAAGGGAGGGAATAAGTTCTGTACTCAATAGTGCAGCAGATAAATGATCACTAACAGTAATTCATTGTATGTTTCACAATAGCTAGAAGAGAATTCCCAACAAAAAGAAATGATTTTGAACATTCCCAATACAAAAATAAATGATAAATAATTGAGGTGACCATTATCCCAGTTACCCTGATTCAATCTTTACATGTTGATACTTTTAACAAGTGGGCTAAATTGGCAAAAATTGGACAAATGAATTGGATGGATAGGGGATTTAGGAAAAGGTACACTATAGGGATATAATGCTAAATAGTCACAGGTACGATCAGCTGAAAGAGCAGAGATGTATTTCACTCATCAGCACAGGTTTACGTTGAAAATTATTGAGGCATAATGGAAGAGAACACACATAGCAAAGTTGGATAAATTTTTACATAGAACTTAAAAGAGGAAAGGGAAGGGAAAATAATATGGAGGCTCTTGGGAAAGTGGGACTTGTTTGACGCAGGGTTGAAACTGAAAGCTGAGACTGCAGATGTTGCGTCATTTGTCTACTGTTTTGTGCTTATTTCCACTTCCTCTTGTGCTGCCAGGGGAGGAAGTGGGGTGTGGTTGAGGAATACGGGGCCTATTAGACCCAGACAGATTTGAACGTATCTTCCAGTGGTAGGGACTGAAAGGTGGGCTACCTTTCCTTACCCCTCATGAGAGTCACAGATGTAACACAAGACAGATTACTGGGGAAAAACCAAAGCACATTCATTTAATCAAAATTTTACATAGCATAGGAGCTTTAAGAAATGAAGACACAAAGACCCAGGGAAAACTGTCCATTTTTATGCTTCGTTATGATGAGGAATGAACAGCTGTGTAGGGATGTGATTGGACAAAAGATTATGAGCTAAGGCTGATGGATGGGAGGGGGGGATCCAGAAGACTTGTTTGTTTAAGTTCCTCTCAGTCTGTCCACAGGGAAGTCTTTCCTCCTGCATATGGGGTGGGGTCCCTCTGGAACTGGGGTCTTCAAGATAGAAGGGAGAAGGGAGAGATCAATTTTTTTTTAATTTTATTTTTGTATTGAATGTTAACTATGTACATTAATGCACTTCTGGGGTACAGTGTGGGGTTTTCACATGCAATCTGAAAGACTTCCATCAAACTGATCAACACAGCCTTCATGTCATTTTCTCAGTTATTGTTTTAAAACATTCTCATTCTACTCTTAGTTCTCTCTTTTTCATATAGCGTCCAATTCTTTATCAAACTGACATTTCAGCCAACAATTACACTTCCTTCTACCTCTCTCTCTATATTCACACATACTTTCTTTTTGGTCAAATCTTTAGCGTTGAAGTCAAGAACTAGGAATAGGGAACTGTCCATGAGATTAAGGTAGAGACTGTCCTTGGGATGTACAGACATGCTTTGTGCCTTCACAGAACTCACTGTCTTACTTGCAGTGTTTAGTTCCTCAAATGGTTCAATTTTGTTGAATGGATGGACATAACATATATATATTTATATAAAACTATAAATTTATATAGTAGAACCTCTGTAAGTTGACTACCCAAGAGACTGTCAACACAAGGAACTAGGCCTACTGTACGGATACGTCCCTTTGGTGCATGTCCAGTCTATGAAAATTAGGTCAAAGTTAAGGAGGTGTTTAGTGTAGGGAGTGGGAGTGGTCAACTATGGAGGTTCTACTGTATACATACTATTTATATTGGTTATTTCTCACTTCATAGCTCTCAGGGGAATCAGACAAGTTTATTAGACCATTGGAAGTCTTTCACATTAGTGGTGTATCATTGTAACACTATTGTGATTTATTTCCTAGTTTCCATAATTAACACTGATCCTCTTGTATGACTTTTATCATCATTGATTTTGAAATTGTCCCAGCTGGCATTACCTTCAGTCATTGCCACCAAGATGTGAAGAATAAGTTCCCTGCCCACTGGTGTTAGGAATGTTTTTATTGGAGCCATGCCCTCAATTTCTTATTGGTCTCTAGATTGTTGAGTTCTTTAATTTGATTTGTTCTTGGTGAATTCCAGCTCCACTTCTTCTTGTTTTTATATGTATGTCTCCATTTCACATTAAAAATGAACACCTTTTTTGGGACCCCCACCTTGTCTCCCTTGACTGAATTCCTTGTCCATCTGGTGTAACACCCAGAATTATTTTTAAGGTGTCGCTTTTACTCCTTACTATTTGGGGTCCTTGGCTCTGAGGACCAGAAGTCAACATCAATGCATTTAATTACTGACCTACCTTCAGCTCACTGGATTCCTGGGCTGAGACCTGCTTGACATTGCAGGAGATGTATATGGAGCTTCAGCTTCTGCTCTGTGACATTCTCTGCACATATATACGCATATATTCTAGTGTCTCAAATTATCAGACACCATCAGTCACAAACTAATGTTGAAATTAAACAATATTTTAGGGGAGTCCAAATGTCCTAATTCAGCAATCTCCTGGTTGTTTTCTGGCCATTCTGACACACATATCCATCCCTTTCACGATCCATCTTCCTCTGCCCATTTCTTAAATGCTGGTGTTCTTTAAGCTTCCTCTCTCTCTCTCTTCTTGGTGCTTCTTTTTTAAATTATTTTTTTATTTGTACATATACATGTGATTATTAGGTTTCCAATTTTACATCCATAGAATTAAAAAGGCTTAAAATTTAACAACAATAACAATGTTTAAGATAAGGACTAGAAACAAAAACCTCCTAAAGAATGAATGAAGATAAAGAACTCCGAAAAGAAATCAGAAGATTACTGCAATGAAGTATTAAGCACTAATGACAATAGTAATGCAAAGAAAGTAACAGTCACATTGTCAAATAGTAGTATGTCTATTATAGAATGCTTTAATTCTGAGGTTCAGTATGGAGTCATCAACTTCTATTTTTTTTCCAAAGTCTCAAAAAATAGACAACTAATATTTACAAATAAAACTAAAAGATAATTTCAAAAAACAGATCATGCCAAATCTTACAGATAATAGAAAAGAAGAAATACTTCAAAATCATTCTACTTAATCTGGATACACTGGATATTAAATTTGGAAAAAATATATTATTATAAAGGGTAAATTACAAACATAACTCATTTTTAAATGAGGATGCAGTATCCTGTATCCTAAAAAACACGTTAACAAGCTGAAGTAAAAAATAATATTTAAGTGATATACTTTAGTCAAAATCTAATCCAATTTATGTGAGAATTAGACACTATTTTCTTTTTTTTTCCTTGTCCTTACCCTCAACTCCTCCCTCCCTCTCTGTCTGCTCTCCCCTTCCCCCATAGGTCACTGTGTCATTAATTGTCCTCATATCAAAGTTGAATACATAGGATGCATACTTCTCCATTCCTGTGATGCTTCACTAAGGATAATGTGTTCCGCCTCCATCCAGGTTAGTAAAATGCTGCAAATTCTCCATTTTTTTAAATAGCTGAATAATATTCCATGGTATGCATGTACCACAGCTTGCCAATCCATTCCTAAGTTGAAGGGCATTTAGGCTGTATCCACATTTTAGCGATTGTAAATTGGCCTGCAGTAAACAGCCTAGTACAAGTATCTTTATAACAAAAGGTTGTTTTTTTTTTTTTTCCTTCTGGATGGATGCCCAGTAATGAGATTGTAGGACCAAATGGGAGGTCTAGGTTGAGTTCTTTGAGGTTTCTCCATACTTCCTTCCAAAAGAAAGCATGTGTTAGTTTGCAGTCCCACCAACAGTGTAAAAGTGTTCCTTTCACTTTTACTCTGTTCAACACTATTCAGATAACTTCTTTTGCTTTGGATTTAATACATGTGTTTGTGAAATTAATTCAAACATAAAGCTGTTGGAACTTTAAATTTCCTTGTTCCTTGAGAGAATGTGCCTATGCCACGGCAGTCCCTGGGCACACAGCTGTAACTTCTGCCCATTTTTCCTGTAAGTAATCAGGAAGACCAAGTGGCGCCAGAGATAAACCCCCTCAGCTGTTGCTTTTCCTCACAGTAATCTTTTTGGAATGCAGCAATTTGTTACCAATAAAATCTCTGAAATGTATATGTGGGACATTAAGAAAGTCTTGAGATACAAAAAAAAAAAAATTGAGAAATGTCAAATCTGCATAGATAGGAACAACTGAAGCCCTCCTCGCAGCGCTGATAAGCTGGGGAAGTTGAAGTGTGCAAGGGAGAATCAGAAAGCGCTCTGTCCACTCTGTTTCTTGGAAGTGAAATAATGGACCATAAGTCAGTCTGTCTCAAAACTTTCATAGTGACCCATGTATGCTGACCTTATACGGAAAATGTAATCTTGCTAAAACTTCTCTGTTTCTGCCTACACAAGCGGCACGTAAACTTCTTTTTGAAATGCTGATGCCATTTGTTTGGAGTCAGTGTCTCTTGGACAGCTGTCCTAAGATTTGCACTAGAATAAACGCTACACTTAGTATTTTCGGAATCTCATTATTTAAAGCATACGTTTTGGAGACCATAAAAACAACATGAAGTGAACCTTCAGTGATTCATGCCACCTCACTGACAACCAACTCCTGGCACAAGCATGGGTGACTTTGTCCATAGGACCCTGTTGGACTCAATAGCATCTTTGGTAAGGTCCCTCTTGTTCAGATTCCCCAGCGTGGTTGTGATTCAGTTTTTATTTGATGATCGCACATTCCAAACTCAACAGGGTTGGAACTGAAGCTCAAGTGCAAGGTAGGAGCTTTGTGTGCTAAGGATTCTGCTAATTGCACGTTTGTGATTTTTATTTTTCTCAGAGGCTAAGATTTTGTTGGGAAATATCTTAGAATTTTCAACCCTTTCTCCTTTTGAAATTTTGGTCATAGAGAAAACAGTCTCTGTTTGAAAAAAATGAAGTGAATCTTTGTGTCTTAAGGGTAATAATGTATAATCTTTAAAACTGGCCACATTCTGAAGTTTAGTTCAGTTGACAAGTCTAAACTTTTTTCTTCTGACCAAAATTATAAAAACGTTTCTATGAGGATAAGTGCAGAGAACAAGAGACATGGTTCTAATTGGCTGAAAGCACCCGTAGGTGATGAAGGTGTTGTGGAATTGTTGAAACTTATCATTCTCGATGTGAAAAGATCTCACAGGGAACTTCTTAATAAGAACCAACAGGGGGCAGTGCCCGTGGCTCATTGAGTAGGGTGCTGGCCCCATATACCAAGTGTGGCAGGTTCTAACCTAGCCCAGGCCAAACTGGAACAAATAAACAACAAACAAAAAAAGAACATACAGGGAAACTTACTTCATCCGGTAGAAACACATAAGGGCTGATCGCTTAATACTCAAGTCTCTTAAGACCAAAAAGACATGTAAAAGGGAAGAATTGACTCAAAGGTTACATTTTTAAGAGCTATTCCCATAATAGCATACTTTACCCAAATCACCTCCACTAGGCTTTTTGATCACTGACAAGGAAAGTTTAAATTATAGGCAATATGCATGCAAGGGCACATGTCTAATCTATTTAGTATAGAGTATAAATGTCCTAACACAATAATTAAGTAAATGAGGTGAAGGATGTATTAACTAGTTCGATATAAGCACTCCAAATTGTATATAAAATCAGAAATGCAGTAATGTATACATGACCTATGTGTTTATGACTTAATTAAAAAAAATAAAAAAGTGCTAATATTTTATTTTGCAAAATAAATAAATTACTGGCAGTTGTACTTCTGAAATTAAAACTTTCTCTTTAAGGAGAGATCTTCTGTTAGAAATGCCAGTTGGATTCCTGTTTAATACTTAATATTTATGATGCTTCTTCATGCAAATATTTAGAAAGTATGGTTTCACATTATTCATGATGACCTCAAATTGCCAATGGCCAAAACAAAACACTTGTAATACCTAGGTTAGGTTATGTGCTTGCTCCATTTTGAAAAGGCAGCTCTAAAATAGAATAAAATAACTGGGAGAGCTACTTACAATGTGGCTTAGAAACTTCTAAAAAAGTCTGATGAAGTCTTTTCTTTGCAAGAGGAAAGTAAAGGATTGCTAAAACAATTTCTGAGTGAAAAAGACTCCCAGACTGTCTCCCCTTCTTCAGCTCCTCCTCTGTTGCCAGAACTTTCTTGTCTATACTTATCATCTCTTCCTCCTTCCCCTTCTCTCTCTCCTGTTCTTTCTCCATTTTGAGAATGCTCTGCGTTCACTAGTGGCAAACTAGCCTGGTTTACTAATCCTGTTCAAAAGTATTATTTATTTAAATAATTAAAGAATTTCTTGATTCTCTTCAACATCCTAAAGAATTTGCTAGAAAATTCAAATTAACATTTGAACTTATGGCCCTAGAGTCTCTGATCTATGTCATTTGGTCCACATGTTAGTATGAACAAGTCAAAGATTTGCCTTCATTTGCCTTTGAGGGCAAAGAGAAATTGTAGGAATCTTCTAGAAGACTTCCCTTACTCTGAAGCACATTCTTTTTTTTTTTTTTTTTGAGATGGAGCCTCAAGCTATCCCCCTGGGTAGAGTGCCATGGCATCACAGCTCATAGCAACCTCCATCTCCTGGGCTCAAGCGAGTCTCCTGCCTCAGCCTCCCAAGTAGCTGGGACCACAGGCGCCGGCCACAACGCCCAGCCGTTTTTTGGTTGCAGCCATCATTGTTGTTTGGCGGGCCCAGGCTGGGGATTCGAACCTGCCACCTTAGGTGTATGTGGCTAGCGCCTTAGCCAATTGAGCCACAGGCACCGAGCCGTGAAGCACATTTTTAGCCAGCCTGTAATAGTGCTAAAGCTTTACTAGATGCTATATCTTTAGTTTTATAAGAGTAGTTAGATGGAACAAAATATAGTAATGCTATTAAAACTCTTGATAAGTCTACAATGTCATACTATGAAAAATGTGAACAGTATCTAAGCAATATGCAGACCAGATAGAAGACAGTTATACTAACTGCTGAAATGATACTCTTCTTAACACCAATTTTATAAATGGATTCCATGGAGAATATAACTAGACAACATCCCAGTTGTGCTCCCTATCAAATTTATGATCTGGTTAATTTTGTGGGTCAAATGTCTCATACCAAAACCAAGGAAGAAAAAGAAAGATAAGTTAAACATAGAATATAAGCAAATAGAGCCATATATCCATATGTTTACAAGGAAAACAACAGTCCCACTCTTTTGGTAGGGAGAGACTTTTTAGAATTGCATAATACCCGTATCAATTTATCTCAAAAGGTGAAAATTATATTTAGAATTAGAAGGGAAAATACTGTTAATTTAGTTCCAAAAAAAAAAAAAAAATTCAAAGCTTGGGGTGGGCGCAGTGGCTCATGCCTATAATTCTAGCACTTGGGAGTCCGAGGCAGCTGGATTTCCCTGAGCTCACAGGTTCTAGCTAAGCCTGAGCCAGAGAGTGACCTCAGCTTTAAAAATACCTGGGCATTGTGGTGGTCACCTGTAGTCCCAGCTATTTGGGAAGCTGAGGCAAGAGAATTAGTTGAGGCCAAGAGTTTGAGGTTGCTGTGAGCTATGACACCATGGCACTTTACCAAGGGCAACAAAGTGATACTGTGTCTCAAAAAAAAATCAAAATCTGATACTTTCAATTCACAAATTGCAATTCACATTGTCATGCAGGAAATTACATTGTTAAATAATGAAAAATTACAGGAGCTGTTAAAAATAGTACCTGCTTGATTGTGGCCAAAATCATGCACTGATATCAGTATATTTACTTCAGCTGTTGCAATGTAGACATCAATAGATCCAAACTTTATCCAAACATTACACAGTAGTACCCTGTAAGATCAGAGGCGTTAGAAAGGATGAGACTTACAATGTTAGATAATGTAAAAAGAGACTTGATTATTCTTTGTATAAGCCCAAGTACAATGACACTTCAATTCTGTCCAAAAGACAACTGGACAGCAGAGGACAAAGAAGATTGGTGCAGGATCTGAGAACAATTAATAAAATATTCACTCCTTAGCACCCAGTGGTGCCCACACCATATGTTGTTGATTGACATCAACTGAAGGTGAGGGGTTTTTTTGATGATAATAGATGTATGTGGTGCATTCTTTAGCATTTCTGTGGAAAAGAGTAGGTGATTTGTTTTCACCTGTACTTGGGAATACAGAAAATGCACATGGACATGCCTCAGAAATATCCTGACAGTGCAATTTATTCTTGAGTATGAAAAGTAGAACTTTTGAATGTTGACTTTCCTAAGAAGTCCGCCTTCATGCAGTATATAGATGATTTACTTTTCTTCATACGGGGTAAGCAAACCATATAGATGGTAGAATTAATTTATTACAACAGTTCGCTTCAAAGGGACATAAGACCTCAGGAAACAGTGGTTCTATCAAAAACAAGATACTTAGGTTGCCCAATATCAATAGAAGTTAATTTCATCAATCAGGATAGAATTCAAGGAATATCAGCGTTCATTATCCCCAAACTAAGAAACAACTGAGAACGTTTTAGGGACATAGCATAAACTGGATTCCAAAGTTTTTAAACACTGAATTTTTATATATTCTTTGAAAACAAGATAAAACAGACACCCTGGACAAAGGAAAATCAATTAACATTGGAAGAAAATAAAAAAGAGTCTTACAAATACCCCTGCATTAGGGCATCCAGATTATAGTATTTTGTTCTCACTGTTTATGAAAATCAGAAAACACCTTAAATGTCCTGACTCAAAAATACGGAGATCAACACAGACCTGCAGGATGCTGTAGTCAACAACTGGATCCTGTGGCTAAAATATTACCCCCTTACGTAAAACCAGTGACTGCTGCTTCAGGGCTTATTAAGAGTACTGAGAAGAGAGTGATGGGATCACCCCTCACTGGCATTCTTTCTCCTTTACAGAAGTCCTTCTAAACCTGCACACACTTAACGGTATTTTACCAGTAGACTGGCTTTTTATGAAGTTCTTTCTTCTTTCCATATGACAATCTTCAGAAGTATTAGCCTAAATCCTGTCACATTCTGCCCCTGCATTCATGTAAAATACTTCATGAGTCTATATTCTTTTTTTTCAGTTTTTGGCAGGGGCTGGGTTTGAACCTGCTACCTCTGGCATATGGGGCTAGCGCCTTACTCCTTTGAGCCACAGATTCTCTATTCTTAACCAACTAGATTCTTTTTCCTAGAATGCTCCTGAGACACACACCCCCTTATCCCTCCACACTTGCTAATGCTGATGTTATTTGGTTTACAGATGAATCTAGAACTTATCATGCAGGTTATGCTACAGTATCTTTGACTTAAGAAATAGAAAGTGCTTATCTTCCAGGAGTGACTTCAGCTCAACAAGCAAAGGTTATAGCATTAATTAGATTCTGTCAATTAGCAAAAGAATAAGTGTAATATTTATGCAGACAGCAGATGTGCTTTTAAAGTACATCATGACTTTAGGATGCTGTGGAAACAGAAGATTTTTAACTTCGTCCAATAAGTCCACTACAAAAATGCCTTTTTCCAGAATTATTGGAAACAATACTGTTGTCCAAATTATAAAATATTATAAGATTTAAAGTTATTCAAAGTCAGACACGCAGGAAGAAAGAGAAATTAATAAGCAAATAGTATGCCAAAAAGGGATTCCCTAAATGTGTCTTAACAATAAAATCAATCTGTTTTGGCTTTTAAGGAGCACTTCATTTTGATATAAAATTAGCTCAGTTCAAAGCTCCACAAAAAGAACAAGAAAATTAGAAAACAAAAGGGAAAACTTATTTTTCTGAAACTGAGATATAACACAGACCAAGTGGTCTATCCTTACTTCCAGCCAAATTACAGCCATCTTTCTTATATACATGAGTTCACGCATTGGGTTCTAATAAGACAACTGCATATATATATATAAATTGGGAATTTGCTCCATCTGTTGCTCACAATTTCTACCATATTTACCTAAAATATTACCCAGGGAAACTTTTACATAGTTCCCAGGGTCATTTTATTAACCAGAAGGCCTTTCAAGGTATCTGAACTATATTCTACTCAACTACCATCATCACAAGGACCAGGTACATTCTAGTGATGGTTGGTATGTTTTCTCTCTGGTGGAAGCGCTACCACGCAAAAGAGCCACAGCCTCAATTGTAAGTAAACGTCTCGGAAAAAAAATACTTTGTCTTGAAGAGTTCCCCCAGAATTTCATAGAGACAGAGGCACTCATCTTACTGGAGTGATACTAAAAGCAAAACATAGGACTTAGTTAATATATAGTCAGTATATATACTACTGCCTGAACCAGTTGACTGTTTCTTTTTGGGGACTAGAGCCAATCACAAGCCCTCAAAACAATGAAACTTATTCTCTGGCAAGTGCCTTCAAATAACAGGGAGGTCAATTTGCACAGACCTTTACAGCATTTATTGACCCTTCATACAAGGTGTGGTTGATTCTCACCCACAAACACCACCTGCTCTCTCAGAGATTAAACAAGACATACCAGTACAATTCACACTGTTAAGAAGTCCACAGAGCTAGGGAAAGAGAAAGGATTTCAAAGACTCCCATCCTCTCTCTTCAAGGAAAGATAAAAAATCTGTCCACTCACAGAGCTCAACACTGCTACAAACCTATAAACAACTAGCAACTGAGAAAACCACCACACTAGGGGTAGCTTTAACCAAGGCATCTATCCAGAACCTAGATCACCATCAAAGCACCCACTGGTAAAACTAAAGGTTTTTACCAAGTATGTGCTACAAATAACACCATTGTTAGTGTGTGTGAGGAAAGCCCCTCTAAACTAAAGACCTTCCAAAAATAAGAGGCAAAAGCTGCTCCATATGAGAAGAAATCAGCCAAAACACCTCCAGACGTATGAAAACTCAGAGCAGAAAGACAACTCAAAAAAGTGAACACCAGATTCTGAAAGTGAGAGACATGTGGATGGTAAGAAAGTTTGACAAAATCCAAGGGAAAATAGATAACCAACAAAGAGAACAAAAGAGTAATTGAGGAAATGAATTAGAAATTCATTAATGAGATCAAAACAGTGAAAGGAGTCTTGAGACTAGATATTTGAGCATTGTTGACATATGTCACAGCATATATGTTTTATCTGTGGATCTAATCGTAGCTGCACAAAAGAGTTATCCAGGGAGACTTTAAGATAGTCCCATGATTCCCATGTAAGAATCACCTAGAAAGCTTAAAACACACACACATACACACGCATACCCGTGGTGAAGCTCCACCCACAAAACATCTGATTTAATTGGACTGGATTGGGATTGGCTTTGGATATCAGTATGTTTAAAAGTTTCTTATATTATTCTACTAAATACTCAAGAGTTATAAGCTCTTTATCTGTGAAAATGTGTGTTCAATTTTCTTTTTCTTTTTTTATTTCTATAAACTAAATATGCTCAGTGGTCCTCCTAGTTGAGTAAGCATAGTGAAAGCAGATAAATTTCATGTTCAATTTGCATGCCCCATTTTATTCACAACTGTACAGAAACTCTTGAAAATACAAAATATAGGTTAGAAGAATTTTCAGGAAAATTCAATGTAGAACAGAACTCATAATCCAAACCATGATGCTAAACAGGTACAACAGTGATGAGAAAGGCAGATAAAATGAATAGTCAGTTCTGTATCCAGCACCCGGGGATAACTGAGCTCACCCAAAAGACTGAGTAGTGTCTTACAATAGTTTTTATGTGTAATGGTTAATAAATTGGATAAATTTTAACAAGCAAGGGTTTTTCCCTACTAGTCTCTGTAATGTTTCTAAAATGAAAAAAAAAATTTAAAGTTATATTATTCATTTTGTTATCTGAGGATTCATGCCACTAAAAATAAAATGTGAAATCTCACCTTTCAAGATCAGTTGAGTCTTATGTGTTGACTTGAAAAATAACCAAAAGTATGAGATATAGTAAAAACACATATACACTTGAACATTTATTATGCCATATATTTGTTATTAATTTCATTTCCTCTCTGTATCATGTATTAATTTCCTTTTTAGCATAAGTTGATAATATTTTTCACAGAGAGTCAAATAAACTTCCAAAATTATATTTTAGCAAAAAAATTACTCTCTGAAGATTAACGAATGTTATGTCCCCTAAAAGAATGAAAAGCATGTGTTAGAAACATAATCTCTTTGGTGACAGTACTGGGAGACAGGGCCTAATGAGAGACACTTAGGCCATGAGGACTCTGCTCTTAAGAGTGGATTAATGTCTTTATCGACAGAGTGGGTTCATTATCACAGTAGTAGGTTCATTATAAGAAGATGAGTTTGTTTCTTTTGTTTCTCACTTTTATCTTTTCTTTATCTTTCCTTCATGGTGCCAGACCCTTTCTCTTGAATTTCCCAGCCTCCAGAATCACAAGCCAATAGGTTTATCTTCTTTATAAAATAGCTAGTGATTAACTTTGTTAATCTGCACAAAACAAAATAAGACAAATTACACATTTTAATTTCAGATGCCAACAAAACTGAAAAAGTTGTACAATATTTTATGGATTTATTATTTTACTAAGTTAACTTTAAATTTGGGGGAATATCTTAAAATTTAGTTCTCAATTTATATGGCATATTTACTGTCTACCATAAAAACCAATATTCTCCATGTAAACTTCTACAGCTTCTTCTTGGATAATGTTTATTATTTTGGCGTGGAAATAATAAAAAACATGCATAAAAATGTATCTGAACCACTAGCTCTGTCTCTTCATATACAGGGCATCTGGCAGGGAGCAGTTCATTTATGTCAGGTGTCCTCAAACTACGGCCCACGGGCCACATGCAGCCTTCCTAGGACATTTATCGGGCCCACCGGGTGTTTTTGCCACCACTGCCTGTCCTGCTTAGCTGCCGACTCATCCCGGTGCCCACAGTTTAGCCCTCCAGTGGTCTGAGGGACAATGAACTGGCCCTCTGTTTAAAAAGTTTGAGGACCCCTGAAAAAATTGAGATAATATCACAATTATTGGAAATTATTTCCACAAAATTTGGAAAACTAGTACATAGAGCTTCCGTAAACATTTCATAAAGCTTCTCTTAATTTTAACATTTTATATAACCATAAAACTTCCATCAAAGTTAAGAAATTATTTTTGGTATAATATTATTAACTGAGGTAGAGAACATATATGAAATCATCACATTTTCTACTAATCTCTTGTTTCATTATTCCAGGATCCGATGCAGATCACAGATGACAGTCAAACATCATTTTCCATGGTCTACTCAATACCATTGTCTGTGTAAGTCTTGCTACTTTATCAATGGAGGCATGGTCTAATACTTTATTAATGGTATATATATATTTTAATAATGATTGAATATTAGCCTTTTCTTGTCTTCTATGATCTTGATATTTTTGAAGTGCCCTGCTCAGGTATTTGAGAGAATGTCCTTAAATTTAGTTTTATCTGATGTTACTTTGTGAGTAAATAAATACATGTGTTTTATGAATTATTGATAATTATCTTTATTGAATAATTAAATTCAAGTCTTAAAAGAAAATGAAAACATAAGGAATGGATGCTAACATCTGAGAAAAGACAGGGAAGACTGAGCCCGAAGCTCATTTTGATCAGGTTCTTACGACATGAAATGAAAATTTGAGGAAGTACAAATGGGAGAAATTAGACATTTGTAGAATTTTATTTTTTTTAAAGCATGTACAAAAAATTGGTAAAATAATTTTTAGACGTTCAAAACACAAGTGTAATAACACCCTTTCAGTATATCCCTGGGTATCATCTGAGGAGATGCAAATGATCAATATAAAGACAATTATTGTGGAAAGCTTATTATGTCTCAGGCATGCTTTCTAACATCTATTTATTAATTAGTAGATTTATTTTTAATTGACAAATAAAAATTATATATATATTCATAGTGTACAACGTGTTTTGAAATATGCATAAATTCTGAAATGGCTAAATTAATGTAATAACCATGTGCATTGCTTCTCATATTTTTAATATTTTTTGTGGTGAGAGCACAAACTTGATTCTCTCAGCAATTTTAAAGAGTACAATAAATTGTTCTTAATTATAGTCTACATATTGTACAGTAGATCTGTTTAGGCACTCGCTCTTCTTTTTTATATGGCATGTAATGATTGTGACAAAATAGTGAGATGTACTCTAACAAATACCTTTAATTTAAAGCTTAAAAAACTGACTAATTAACAGGGTGATTACCCAGTGCCAATTAGGTTATGGGAGACCTAGGCTAGGAAAATTATGACAGGACTTTTCACTGTATTTTATCTGATCCTTCATTGATTAGTAAAATCTCAGGACATTCCTGTAAGCAACTTTCTATCTATGAGTAATGCTGAGTGACCCTGTATAATAGATAAAATAACTTGGATGTAGTTCTCTAAAACTTTTCTCATCTTGGAGCATTCATTGTGTATCCATTGTCCCTAGCAATCCATGATGTTTTAGTTCAGCTTGGATATATCATGAGTTTATTTTTTCCCACTGTAAACACCAAATTCTATGTATTCTTCTCCAGTGCAGAGCACTATTATCTTCAAGTATTTTTACTACTAGATAATTATATATATAATTAGTATCACCCATAATTAGTGGTGATTCACCTTCAATAAGGGAGCTAGAAACTCTTGTGGCTATGGAATACTTGAAGTGGCCAATTTAACTAAGAAACTCAATTGAGAAATGGTATAAGTTTAAAATCCTTCATAAAAAATTAATTGAAAAGAAATCAAAATATGTCATCAATAATTTTAATATTTATTATGTAATGAAATAACATTAAAATATTATATGTAATTTAGAAATGCAGTAGTAAGATTAATTGTAGTTGTTACGCCTTTTTAAATATGCCTTCTGGAAAATTAAAATGTGCACTATAGCTTTCCTTACTGAATTGTAATTAACTGCTGGTTTGAAATGTGTCTTTACATGTCAAATTCACTTCGATTTTTGACTAAATTTGGAAAAAAACTCTTGCCAAATTTATTCATATGGGTAATCTTATTATTAATTCACTGAAAAGTATCAAATTTTAGAAATTATAAACTGGAAATTAGACAATTAAAATAATAAAATCAGGCCAGGCGATGTGGCTCACACCTGTAATCCTAGCATTCCGGAGGCCAAGACAGGTGGATCACTTGTGCTCAGGAATGTGAGACCAGCTTGAGCAAGGTTAAGAACCAGATTCCACTAACGATGGAAAAATTTGCTGGACATTGTGGCTGGCACCTGTTGTCACAGCTACTGGGGACACTGAGGCAAAGAGGAGTTCTTGAGTGCAAGAGTTTAAGGTTGCTGTGAGCTATGATGACCCCATAGCAGTCTACCCAAGGATGACAGAGTGAAACTCTGTCTCAAAAAATAAAATAACAAAATCAGATGAGAAGTAAGATATTTTCGGGGAACAAATTAGTGCTTATCATTATGAGAAAATAATTGACATGCATGATTAAAATTGTTGTGTTGCACATAAAACTTCATTTAAATAAAATGAAACAGTAAATGAAAATTTATTTCAGAGCTCCTAAGGTGATGAGGTAACATGACTACTTGGCATTTCTTTTTCTTCAAATACTGTTTTACATAATTATTATATACTATATAGTCAACACCACTTTTACTACAAATGAGGGTTAAAAAATATATGAAGATATAACTAAAGATATTCCAGCCTCTAAAGCCTTAAAGAAAAATGGAAATTTTTCCTACTGTCCCATTCTTCAACAATTTAATGTACTTAACTGGATTCCAGAGAGCTATCATATCCTATTTCACTAGATGTAAAAGGAGTTACAGAATGTCAATTATAGCAACTCATGGTTTAAGATAATTAGATGTTAAAAAATTATATTCCTGCACCACAATTTGGTGTTCCCCAAGGAGAAAATTCAGAGATATGAATTCTATTCATTAATTTATAAAGGAATATATTATGCCAGGTAATTTATACAATTTTATTATAAACTGGTTCCCAAAGAAGCATAGTCTTGTTTTTGAATATTATTAGACATAACATGCATTTTCCAAGGAATATGGTTTTTTTGTTTTTTTGGTTTTTTTTGCAGTTTTTGGCCAGGGCTGGGCTTGAACCTGCCACCTCTGGCACGTGGGGCTGGCACCCGACTCCTCTGAGCCACAGGCGCCTGCCCCCAAGGAATTATGTTTTATGAGAGTCTGCAGTATTGCGTTATCTTCCTTCTTTTTTTTCCTTTAAGATCTTTTTTTTTGTTGTTTGTTTTGGTTTTTTGTCTTATTCTGGCTTCTTCTTTTCTTTCATACCTACTCTAGGATAATAAAAAATCCTGTAAAAAATGATAGTATATGTGTAAAAAAGGAAATACATGTTGTTTGCTATTTTTGTTTTATCCACCCTCTGAGGCACAATCTAGAGATTACACACATGGTATCACTATTCAATGTTATTTCTCTTTATGTATCTAAATTACTTATTTGTTGAGATATTCTATATGCAGAAATCTCACTTTTACTCTTTTTTTATAAAAATCTCACTTCTTACTCTATCTCACTTTTACTCTATCTTTTACTCTATGTAGATATTATAACTACGAACTTTATATATTTATTTTTAATTTTTTACTTTTTCTAAGTTTATTTCATTTTTTTCTTCTTAGTTTGATTATTTTTATTATGCCTTACCTTTTAGGTATATTCAGATTCTCTTTACTTTAAAGATGGAATAAAACATTTGTTTCTCTCTGATAATCAAGTATTATAGTTTTAAAAATTTTCATCATGTCCTCACCATTTGACCTATTATATTTCTTAATATTATATCCTATAGAATTACTTGAGGGCAAATAAGCGTTTCAGATTATTTAAATTTTTTCTATCCTGAGAAACAGGGATCACAACAAACATGGATTGGCTATAATGTGGAATTCTGGTTTGAGCTTTTTCGGGATGCACAGTTTGAAAGGGAACTGCAAGCTTATTGGAAAACTACATTCTAGATGTGAATCCTCACAGCCTTTTTTCACCTTTACTTTGCATGAAGCATTGAAATAGGAATTATTCTTGTGTCACACAAGTGAGGATACAATTTTAGTTTCTCCTTGTACTGGAAATGTAGAGCTTTAGGGTTCCCATTTCATCCTCAGATGTGTCCTACGTCATTTTGGTCGGCCAGGAGCTTCGCCCTCAGTCTTCCTTGCCCTGGGGAAGCTATGCTAATAGCACATGACCAAACTGAGCAAATACACTCAAGTCTAAATCTTGAAATGGGAAAATCAATTTCTTTGTCTTAGCCTTGGCCTTTGAATTTCCTTTATAAGTGTCTAGCTCATAAAACGGATTCTTAAATTTCAGAACCTTTAGTTTGTTTTATTGTTTGCTCATTTTTTTTTTTTTTTTTTTTTGCTGGGGCTGGGTTTGAACTTGCCACCTCTGGCATATGGGGCCAGTGCCCTAACTCCTTTGAGCCACAGGTGCCACCCTTGCTCAGTTTTAACAGTAGCTTCCTTGAGGATGAATATTCCACACACTATGTAAGAATAACTTTACTAGTTTTATTCCTGATCAATTTGTCTAGGCCTCAAATAAGGCCATCCTGTTTGAGTAGGAAACAATTTTTTGTTGTTGTTGTAAACATGTCTTGACTAATCCAGAATTTTGAAATGTAAAATGGCATAAACTTTTAGTAATAAGAATTGAAGTCTATCTGGCTAACACGGAGTTGAAGCCAGTGACAATCAAGTTCTCACTTTGGGCTATCAGGGCAAGACCCTGTGAGAAGTAAGTACACTGTGTTGAAGAGTTTATATTATTTTTTAGCGTATCTCTAGATTCCTCTTTCAATATGCTCTATAGAGTAGTTACAAAGACAATCTAGAAGAAGACTTAGCAGAGGAATCACAGCACTTTGAAAAGTTACATTGCCAAATTCCAATTAATATAGAGAAAAAATTCATAGGAGAAAAGAACATGCCTTTACATTCACACAGTGTGTACAATGGTGCTAAAAGACATATTCCTGCCTTCAATGTGGTAAACTCAGTTTTACCAACTTGTTTGCTAAGAGAAAAACAAACAAACAGAAAAAACAAGTCCCCTAAACTAAGGTAGAATGTATGATCCCATTCTTGAGAGTAAAGAAAATGACAGTGTATTTCAGAAGTGAAATTTGTTCATCCTTCACCTTTCTAAACCAATCAGACCTCATCCCTTCAAAGAGGTTAAAAAAAGCCACAGTGAAGGAAGTCTCTGTGTCTTGCAAAGTGTGCCTGCAACAGTGTTGCTGTGGGCATCTTCCCCCAAAAAATGTTAATGAAATAATCTCTTAGTTTCAGTGATATTGTTGAAGATTCCAAGGTCAGTGTCAACAATGACAAAAATATATTGAGTGATGCTTCCTTGAAGGTGCAGATGGTTGTGGTAAATAGAAGCATTTGACTGCCCTTCCTTTGTTAGTAACTCAGTTTTATAGTATATTTTTGAAATAGATATCTTCAGCAGCTATAGCAACATTGGATTCCTGACCTGTAATAAAAAGGGCCAGGTGAAAACCCATGGAACGACTCTTCCATGTAAAAGTAGTAATTACAAACTCAAACCATCCAATTTACAACACAGCACAGATAGTGCTGTTCTAACAGACCTAAACACTGCCAAGGTTGTAGTTCCTAATCATGTCCCAATTTAAATCACTACTTTCACTAATGCACAGAATACAAAGGTCGTGGAATGACATTGACTCTAATTTCAGCTGTTAATCCAGATGTGATCTATTTATTAGCACAAATAAATATAGGCTCTGCCACCTGGTACTGAGCTATTTATCTGGCAATCATATTTTTCTTTGTTCCAGTAAATCAAAATATTAGAATTAGGGAAAGCAGTAGATGTCACTATCCTGCTACAAGTTGAGATAACATCTAGGCTCTTTGCCACAAGAGAATCAACTGAGCATTTTGTCACTTCCTTGCTGATTTGACACTCCCTGTTCTGATTCATGGGACCTCCTCTTGATAGGATGTGAAGAACAAGACGTAGCCATTGCTGTACTGCCTTCCTAAGTGTCTGTGTGTGAAGAATATGAGGAAACATCCCACAAAAGGAACAACTCCCTGAGTTTCTTCAAGGTCCAAAGTTCTTAGACAATAAGGTCAAGACTGCATGTTAATTGAGTCAACGTTGACATTAAATTTATACTCTTTAAAATGTACTCAGTGTATATTTGTTGGTTAATATTTAATCAGGTATTAGAAGTATTTCATGAGCACACAAAATTATTTTCAGTTTTAGGGTCCAGAGGTTGTATATACAATTTTTACATAACCTATATGCCACATGTAGTTTACAGCTGCTTGTTGTCATCAGATGTTATCATTTTCCTATATTTTTTGTCTCACTTATTAAGTAATAATTGTGGCATATATTCAAGAGCTACTTTATCTATATTAGGTGAATTTTCCATTCAATATCTAGTGCATTGTTTTGCTTTATAAGTAGCAGTGTCTCTTAGCACATAAATACTGGAATGTCCTTCTTCACTCTCTACTACTTCATTTATTTGTATGAACTATACTCTTGTCCCACAGAAGGCTTTATCTCTAACTTTTTCTGTCTCTTAATAATATGGTAACCACTGGCTTCTTTTTGTTTGGCCAGATAGCCAATATATTTACTTTAAATATTTTCATTATATTTATATTATGCCATTACTAAAAGGTACACAGCTAATTTAATTTTCCTAAATTTTCTTTTGTGTGTTGTTATGTTACTTACTTTATGACTTTTATATTCATATACACATATATAAAATAATCATGTTTTCTTATTGAAACATCTAACTATTCAAACTGGGTGAGATTTGAATTTATAAATTTGCATGTGAAGGAGGGTGGTTGTAGAAAAGAAGCTAAACACTGTAATTTCTCCCTTGATCATTGGCTGAATTATTAATTTCTTCAGAAAAAAAGACAAGAAAGCTCAACAGAAATTCTGTGAAAATAAGAGAATATTCATTTGTAATTGCAGTGGCTTAACAATATAAAAATCCATAGTTATGACCTATGAAGGAAGTGAGATAGCAATTATAAATGTACGAGGTTGTCAGTTGTAACGCATAATGAAAACCAGGTAGATTACAGGTGAATGGAACATTATAAACACAGCTCTGTCCTCAAATGGGCTCAAATGTCGATTGGATTAGGATTATCTACCTCTACTTTTTCAGCTTTTTAGAGTATCTATAATTTTTTGACAAATGTCTAATTTTTGCTTAAAAGTAACCATGATGCCAAGAAACAGAATCAAGTAAACACATCGTAAATAGATAGATTTATGATGTATCTAAATGGTAGAACCATTGATGACCGTTTTAAGTTTTAAGATAAATATAATTAACATGCTTAAGAAAATAGATTATAAATTTAAGGATATCACTACAAAACTACATAAAATCACCAGGTAGATGGTAGGCTGAAATGGGAGGATTTCTTGATATCAGAAGATGGAAACTAGCTTGGGCAACATGGTGAGACCTCTTCTCTTAAAAAGATATTGTGCATATACATATGTACATACACAGATATATATCTGCATGTGGTGGCACATATCTATGGTCCAAGCTACTTCAAAGTCTATGGGGAGGACAGATGGGACAAAGAATTTGAGGCTGTAGTGAGCTATAATCACAACAGTGTACTCTAGCCTTGGTGACACCATCTATAATAGAAATGGAAAAAAAAACAGATGGAAATTAGCTAATATTAAATTATGAGATTTAAAAGTGAAATAGTTGAACGCGAGAACAATAGATAAGTTGAAAAAAACTTACTGAACAGAGTAGAAGAGGTAATTGGTAACATAGAAAATAAGTTATAAGAAAATACCTAATCAGAGCCAGAGAGATCAAAGTAGGAAAAAAATACACATTCAAAATGCAGGAAAAACTTACAATTCTACTAAGTTAGCTACTTGATATTTAAGTAGGATTCTAACTTCAGTGAAAACACCATTCAAGTTTAAAAGAAACTATCTAAAAAAATTATGGCAAAAATTAGCTGTTGACACAAACTATAAATATGAAAGCAAGTTCTGGGGTTGTGAGTTAGAAAAGAAATGCAGTATGAACTTGTGAACAAAAGGAAAAGTAAATGTATAGATCCATGGAAGATTATGAAGAAAAAATAAAAAAGATAAAAATGTGTTACCAACGTAAAACTAAAATTCATAAGGCAGGGGAAAGATCAACATAGTTAAATTATTGAAAGAGTTCAGCATTTTCAAAAAGGTGATTAAATCACTTTTTTTTACTACTATAATAAATTTTAGATGAATATTGTAATTTCTAAAGTAATCCCAAAACATAGCGAAAGAAGGCTAAAAATTAAAATAGAAGAGCATAGAGCATAACTATGTGTTTAAAACACACACATTTGCAGAGCAAAAAATAGCAGAAAAAGAAGAGACAATATTAGGGGATAACATTAGTAAATATTAGGAGAAAAGATTCAAACTTCAGTACAGTAATAATACTAAGTGTGTAATAATCATATGTGTCAACTAAATGAATGAAAGCCTTTTGTGCTGGATAGGAACTAAATGAAACAAAACTGTGTGTTCCTTAGAGATGAAAGACCTTAAATAAGAGGTTGAATGTGATGAAAACACATGAAATTAAAACACACAAGTAAAATAATGTGCATTATTTGCACATTCCCAAATAATTTGTGATATCTACGTATTTGAAAAGGTAGGGTTGAAATCAATAAAGTCTTTGGCAATAAAAAAGCATTTCATAGTGATGAAAGGATTATTCCACAGAATCATGCTTTTTAAATTTTTTATGGACCCAATAATAGGGTCGAAATTTATAAACAAAATACCAAGAAAATAAAAAGGAAAAATTTATAAATTTGAAAGCACTGAGGAAGATTTTAACATACATTGCTCAATGTTATTTAAAAAAAAACAGAAAATTTCTGAATATTAGAATGTCAAATAAGCTACTTTAAAGTAAAGTATATGCCAAGAATAAACCATAACAGAAAATGTGTTGGTTTGAATGTTAAGGAATGTGTGGCAGGTAAAAGTTTGTGAGATGCCTCTACAATTGTGATTAGAAAGACTGATCCTTGGATGGGGCCTGCGGCTCAAAAGGGTAGGGTGCCAGCTCCATTCGTGGGAGGTGGTGGATTCAAACCCAGCCCCAGCCAAAAAAAAAAAAAAAAAAAGAAGAAAGATCCTTAAATACTTATATCATCTGTGTGAGGGGTAGTTCTTTGGCTTGCATGAGTCTGATTTATGATCATTGATTTTAGATTCTACTCAATAGATGGTATTATTTAGATTAATGACCAACCCAAGTAAGTGCAATCTTTTGTGAGGGCATTTTTCTGAAAAATGACAGCTGATTTACTACAGTGGATCAAAAGATTAAAGTTAGAATTTATTAGAGCTATGCTGAAAGAAGTTAACATCCCATTGACTTCACCCTCATCCCCAAGAACGAACACTCATTGTGAATGAAAAGAGTAAGTTCTGTGAGTCAGGGTCTCTGTTCTGACTTTGTGGTATCTACTTTCTCCCTCACTCTCTTTCTCTCAGTGTCTATCACATCTTACCACTCAACAGTTAACACTGATTTTAAACACCCATCATTTTCTAGCTAATTTCTTTCTTTCCAACTTTACCAAAGAAACTATAAATGTAAATCAATTCCTGTCAACTTTCAGGGCAAAACTCTCCAATAACTTTCCAAAGCAAAGTACATACCAAGTCCTGCAAGGCCTCTGGGGTCTCATGGGATCTGACTTCCCTTTACCCTCCCGCTGAGGCCTCACTTCCGCCTCACCTCTCCCTCTCTCTGGTCTCCCAACTGTTCCTCAAACATATCACAGGACTCCTTTCTTGGTGCATCCGCCATTGTTATACCTTCTGCTTATAATCCTCTCTCCCACAACACCATAACTAGATAACAGGTTTTCCTGATTTTGGTAAAATGAAACCTCCTTATTAATGATTCTTGGAATATCTAAAATTATATCCTACCTCCCTATAATTACTTGCTTGTCTGTTATGTCTCATAGTCATCTACCATGCCCTTGACGTTTGGCTTCACTTGTACCAGTAACTTATCTGTAACTGGAGTAGAATCCAAGCTTTATGAAGGGAATGAATACCTTTCGTTTGTTAGATTCCTTGTGTGGCTCCTGAAAGAATGAACCAGAAACATTTTTAGATGGATGAATTCCAAATGCATTCATGACTATTTATAAATTGTAAATTTGAACTATATTTTAAAATAATAAAAAGTTCTTTTTTGAAATGCAATGGAAATTTTGAATGACCTTAACTTTAGTTTGAAATTTACCTTATTATCTATATATTGTAAAGTAAATGTACACTTCTATACATTTTAAGTTTTATAACTATTTTTTGATTTGCAATAGAACACAAAGAAACATTTTTTAGGGCTGCAAAAATAAGCTATTCTTTTCTTTAATGAATCCAAACATTTAATTTATGTGACTTTCATTAAGAAACTCATGAGGTAATCTTCCAATTGTTATTACCAAAACTTCTTTTTTTAAGTTCGAAAGATTTTAAATTTTGTATACAAGGTAAAAAGCACAGTTGTAGTACGTTTTAAACATTAAAAATTGTCT
Organism: Galagoides demidoff; assembly: GCA_963574575.1. NCBI lineage: Eukaryota > Metazoa > Chordata > Mammalia > Primates > Galagidae > Galagoides > Galagoides demidoff. The sequence continues at coordinate 4,121 of CAUYQV010026338.1, read as the reverse complement.
TAAATACATAATTTATATCTTTTAAAAACCTTTAAAAATGTTAATATCTTTATTCTTAACTACTTTTTGGAAAAACAGAGAGCTTAAGTAATAACTAAATACAGACTTAGTTGAGGTGCCAAATAGTTAATTGGAATGTTTCTAGAACATTCTTACTCTAGTAGAGGATTTCACAAACCACTATCCATAGACCAGATCTAGTCTACCACCTATTTTTGGTAGTAATGTTTTACAGAAACACAGCCAGACCCATTTCTTTATGCCAGACCCATTTCTTTATGTATTGCCCATGATTTCTTTCATACCACAATTGTGGATATGAGCAGATGTAACAGAGATACAAGGCCTGATATTTTAAAGAGAAAGTTTGCCAACATCTAAACCCGTAGATGACAAAGATTAGTTTATGTAAAATGCAAAAGACTAAAAAGTCTGTGAATACCCTGAAATTTCTGGAACATTAAATTCATTTACTACAAGTCATATTTGTGAATATAATTCTGTGGTATCCAGGAGAAACCATGATGGTTAAAAAGTAAAACAGAGGGCCAGGCAAGGTGGCTCATGCCTGTAATCTCATCACTCTGGGAGGCCGAGTCAGGTGGGTTGCTTGAGCTCAGGAGATGAGGACCAGTCATAGGCAGAGTGAGACCCTGTCTCAAAAATTAGCCTGATGTTGTGGTGGGCACCTGTAGTCCTAGCTACTTGGGAGGTTGAGGTGAGACGTTGCTTTAACCCAAGAGTTTGAGGTTGCTGTGAGCTATGATGCCATGGTACTCTACCATAATAAAGTGAGACTATATCTCCAAAAAAAAGTTTGAGATATTATTTTGATGACGACTAGACCCAAATTCTGTGCTTATGTTGAGATAAACAAATGCAGTAGAATGAATTGTAACAGTTAAAAATATAAGGCACTCTCAATTTATACGTAATTTGTGTCATGGTTTGCTATTTTCCAAAGAAGATAAACAGTTTCTACACCAACATCTATCCACTCCCAAAATGTTTTTTTCCAAGTTATTTTTTATCAAAGTACACTTATGCTTAAAAGCATGATGTGCTTAATGAAGAGATATATTGAACATTGTAGTCATTCAGAGTTTTAAGATTTTTTTTGTAGTAAAACTCACCAGATGGGAAAGAATGGCGACCATGGTACTGTGTGGTTGGAGATGAGCACTGACTTGGGTCACCTTCTGCTCATGGTGGTGGTGAATGGAAAGTCATAAGGAAGTGTAGTTTTCCCTTAGAGGAGTAATTATGAAGTGGTAAAAAAATAAAAGTATGAGTCAAATAAACTCTAGGGTAAAATGGTAGGGTGTGGGAGTCGCCAAGTGTTAAAATACTACTCTGTAAATGTATTGCCTACTTCATTACAGCAGATCACTAGAAAATTCAGTCTCTTAGACAATCTTTTATTATCTCATGGATCTGTAATTCTGGCAGAGATTTTTTGGGTGATACACCTGTTTCTGTTCCCTGTGACGTCACTGGGAGTGGCTCCAAGGAATGCTGGAGGATGGAACCACTCGATTGCTCAGTCACAAGCCTGACGGTTTGAGTCTGGCTATTGGCAGGGAACACACCGAGGGCTATCATCTAAAACACTCCCATGCAGCTGCTTGGTTTCCACACTGTATGGTAACTTAATCCAAAAAGTAGCATGCGAAGAGAGAATCAGAAGGAACGGTATTGTCCTTTAGCTCAGAAATCACATTTTATCACTTCTGCTTCAATTGAAAGGTAATATTTTCCACGATTTGATGGAAGAGTGGCAAAGTTCTGAAAAGAATACAGGAAACCAGATCTATTGCTTTGACCGACAATTTGGGGGAAGTAAGGAAGCTCCTCTCCTTACAGTGGTATTTATATCTTCATAAACTCATCATAAATTGAAAATTGTGTGCAGTGAAAATTTATTTAATGCATCTAACCTACTGAATATCATAGCGTAGCCTATGTCAAACACGCTCAGTTCATTTACATTAACCTAACCTTAGGCCAAATCATGTAATGCAAAGCCTATTTTATAATAAAATATTGAATAATTAATGTAATCTATTGAATACTCTGCTGATCATAAAAGCAAATTGATTGTGTGGGTACTTTAAGTACGCTTTCTACCAAACATGTATGACTTTTGCACTATTATAAAGTTGAAAAATCATAAGCCGAACCATGTGTAATTCAGAGACCATCAGTATAATCTGCCATAGTGAGGGTAAAGCATCATTTTAAAAAATACCATTCCATCATTTGTTTCCAAAAGTATTGACATAGAAAAAAAGTGAAGATGCTTTTGGTATGATGTTGCATCTTATATAAAAATAATTCTAGAAAAAAGACAGGAAGAAACCATGTAGAGAATTGAAAATATTCTAGACATCAAACAATTGCTTTTATTTAATAACAGTATTTATTTCACAAAATGTATGAAAAATTAGATGAAATACATTGACTCAGAATTTCATTTGCTGATGCTCTCATCACATACTTAAGAAACTATTGCTACAGAGATGAGAGCGCTGGTTATAAAAGGAATGAAAGTATTTAAGTTATTTCGTAGACATAGTAAGTCTAGGTATGTTGAAATTTATTCTTTCACATAAGCTAAGTGTTTGTTTAAATTATAAACACTACAAAAAACACTCATACGATTTACTAATTCACTCCTTTTAAATTTTCTGCCAGCTTTTTTTTTTTTTTTTTGAAACAGAGTCTCACTCAGTCATCCCAGGTTTGAGTTCATGGCATTGTTAACTCACAGCAACCTCAAAATCTTGGGCTCAGGCGACTGTCTTGCCTCAGCTTCCCAAGTAACTGGGACTACAAGCACCTGTCACAACATCCAGGTAGTTTTTTCTATTTTTTTTTAGTAGAGACAGATGGAGGTCTCACTCTTGCTGTGCTAAGTCTTTTTTGAGCTCCTGAACTCAAGCAATTCACCTGCCTCATCCTCCCAGTCTCCTAACTTCTAATTTAAAAACTCAGGAAGACGAGAGTAGACATTGGTGAGGTGATCAATCAGGAGTTTATGATGCCTTTAATAACTTGGTTAAAATGCTAATTACATAAGGACTCCATAAACAAAAAAAAATGAAAAGAGTAATAATGGGTGTTGAGTCATGGAAGCAAACTGTGGGATCATTTTGGATACCTGTGTTTGGTTTGTTGTAGGGTATGGAAAGGAGTAGAGGTTGGCCTAGGTGAGCGGAGGTGCACGACACAGGAAGTGCTAAGAACATGTGAAATCACCTTATTCTTAGCTCACATCACCACCTCTTCAGTTTTACAGAGAAAATATATGACTATTTTATTTCATATATTCTAGCTAGTTTTGCCAGAAATGTCATCATACAAAACTGATTTTGACCTATATCAATGCCACATGCCTTCTTCATTCAAAGGATATCCTGCCTCCCTTCTCTGCTAATCAAGTCTGGAGCACCTTGGAGACCCCAGGGCATGATTTTGTCTCTAGTCTCACAAGGAACTAAAATGGAATATTATTTATTTATTTCTGCAGTTTGAGCTGAGGCTAGGCTTGAACCCACCACCCCCAGTATATGGGGCCAGCGGCCTACTCCTTGAGCCACAGATGCTGCCCATAAAATGGAATATTTTTCCCAAGGATACCAGTGAAATCATGAAGACATTTAAGAAATAAATGAATGATTAGGAGGAAAAAAATAAAACTGCTGAGTGTCTGATATTATCTAACATTAGGGTAGAAAGAAATGAAAGAAGTTGCTGAGTTTTGTGAGTGTGAAAGTTGAGGACTGTTTTCTATTTGCACTCACAGCCACCTTTTACTGTAACAGTGGATAGTCTTTAAATTGTTATCTATGTGCACCAATATATATCCCATAAATTTGAAGAAGGGAAGAGTTCATTCTGATTCCTTAAACTGAAACAGTATTTTTGAATATTGAAAGTAAAATATGTCTGTAAAAAACAGAAGAATTTTTTTTTTTTTTTTGAGACCGAGCCTCAAGCTGTCCCCCTGGGTAGAGTGCCATGGCATCACAGCTCACAGCAACCTCCAACTCCTGGGCTCAAGCGAGTCTCCTACCTCTGCCTCCCAAGTAGCTGGGACCACAGGTGCCCGCCACAACGCC
>CAUYQV010026335.1:0-13416 GCA_963574575.1 Galagoides demidoff | reverse complement strand
GGAGCCTCAAGCTATCCCCCTGGGTAGAGTGCCATGGCATCACAGCTCATAGCAACCTCCAACTCCTGGGCTCAAGTGAGTCTCCTGCCTCCGCCTCCCAAGTAGCTGGGACCACAGGCGCCTGCCACAACACCCAGCCATTTTTTTGGTTGCAGCCATCATTGTTGTTTGGTGGGCTCGGGCTGGGGATTCGAACCCACCACCTTAGGTGTACGTGGCTGGCGCCTTAGCTGATTGAGCCACAGGCGCCGAGCTGTACACCTTGTTTCTAAAGGCTCTTCTAACTTTTCAAATCGATGTTTACCAACACTGTGCCTCCTAAAGTGCTAGGATTACAGGCATGAGTCATCATGTTTGGCCCTAAATCCACTTTCAAACAGTAGAACAAATATTCAGAACCATATGAAGTTGTATGCACATATATAAAATGTACATTTTAAAAAGCAAAGTTGAAAAGTTTTTACAAATCTAGAATCGATAATGCTATTACATATCTAACTCTCAGTTAAATGGAACCTAACATACACTAAAATGAGGGAGAGTAGGCAGACCTATGAATGAGGAAGCAGTCTGAATAAAACATCTTCCTGTGAGCCCATACACTTCTCAAACTTAAGAAGGTTAACAGGTCTGACAAAGACTCAGAAGTCCCTTCTTGACATGAGGATTATCAAAGCTTTTAAATCGGTATTTCTCAAACTCTGGCATTCATCAGAATCATCTCAAGGGCATATTAAAACACAGATTGCTGGGCCAGATCACCAGTTTCTGATTCAGAAGAATTGGAGTGGGGCTTATAAATTTGCATTTTTAACAAGTTCCCAAACAGAGGACCATGTTTAAAGAACCACTGCTCTAAATCCACAGTCTTTGCTCTAAAACTTCATAAACTTTACTTTTGGCTAATGTGAAATAAATGGAACTTTATTTAAAGGTTCAAATAACTTGCAAAGATAGCTGATGAGTAGCAAGTGTATCTCAAAGTTCAGAAACAACACAAGCACCAACCATCTCTAGCTCTGCCTGGAACTCTCCAAGGTTCTGACTGAGCTTCCAAGCTTAGCCTAGAGATGTAAGGAGAGATCTTCAATGTTGATACCTAGGACTCTTCATTTTGATTTGCCAGACTCCATAGATTTTATAAGACACAGCCAGATATCAAATTCACAACTCCCACCTCCACCAATTTACAAACAACGTGAAGTGCAGAAAAGTTCAAAGCCATTTTCACAAGGTAGTGTAGTGATCCAAGTCCCTCTATCAACAAATCTGATCTTTAAATTATTCCTAGTCTTTTTATTGACTGGCCTGGTAACCACACTTCTTTTCCACTTTAAAAAACTCATTTTCTTTCTTTTTCTTTTCTTTTCTTTTTACGACAGAGTCTTATGCAACCTCCAACTCTTGGGTTTAAGTGGGATTACAGGCGCCCACCACAACACCAGGCTATGTTGTTGTTGTTGTTGTTGTTGTTGTTGCAGTTGTCATTGTTGTCCTAGTTGGCTGGGTCTGGGTTCAAACCCGCCACCTCAGTATATGGGGCCAGCACCCTACCCACTAAGCCACAGGCACTGCCAGAAAAACTCACATTTTCTATAAATAACAAATATTTATAGAAAATTAGTGGGAATGATGACTGCTATAAGAACCATTGACCATGAGAATAAGCAAGTGGATATGCTGAATCTTTCAGGTAAGAATTTTCATCACTACAAAAAGGACAAAGCCTAATAAAATTAAACAAGATGCAGGTGATAAAATGATGATTCAAAAATGATAAAAATATCAGATGTGTAAAGATAAAGATCATTTATTCTCTAATTGTGCTTTTCCTTAATCTTTTCTCTCTTTCAGATTCTCACCCCAACCCCCTTTTGCTTTCTTCCTCTCCCCTCTAAGAATAGCATCTCACCTAGTCACCCTTGTAGAGTGCCCTCATGTCTTAGCTCACAGCAACCTCCAAAATCACTCTTGAGCTCAAGTGATTCTCTTGCCTCAGCCTCTCAAGTAGCTGGAACTACAGGTGCCTGTCACACCTGGCTATTTCTGGAGACAGGGTCTCACTGTTACTCAGGCTGGTCTTGAACCCGTGAGCTCAGGTAATCCACACACCTCGGCCTCCCAGAGTGCTGGGTTTACAGGCCCCTTTTGCCTTCTAACAACCCAGTAGAAAGTTGGGTGTAGGACAGTAACAGTTCAGAAGATAAAAATACAAAAGGCTCCTAAACATATGAAAAGATACTTAACTTCAGTTTTAACAAGAAATCTAAACTGAAACAATACTGAGTGAAATCAGAATAATGTCAGGGATTTAGTTAGTAATATTCCAATATTATTTCTCAGTTCTGACAAAGGTGCCACAGTAACTCCAGATGATAACATTAGGAACTAAAGCTGGAAGAGATGAGAGGTATATAGGAACTGTACCTCCTTTGCTAACTCTTCTGTAAGTCTAAAGTCTTTTAAAAATAAAAAGGTTATATAAATAAAACTCTACACTGAGATATATCATTTTTCATCTATCGGACTAGCAAAATTCCAAAAACTAAAGAGTCTTTTAATCTGGATGTAGGGAACAAGTACTCTCACACACTGCTAGAAATACAAAATGGTATAACTCCTGTTTATACCATTATTTACCTGTTATTTGACAATTTCTCTAACAGATATAACCACATCTTTATGAAATTCTATTTGTTCATGGTTGGTCACTAAAGCACTGTTTGTTTTTTTGGCCGGGGCTCAGTTTGAACCCACCACCTCCGACATATGGGGCTGGCATCCTACTCCTTTGAGCCACAGGTGCCACCCCTAAGGCACTATTTGTAATACAAAGGACTCCAAACAACCCATTGGCTTCTTATAAGAAACTGGATAACCTGGCATGCCCAAACTGAAATATTATGCTATAGTAAAAAAGAGAATGAGGATACATGTGTACCAATATAGGATGATTTCCAGACTATATTCTTATGCACACAAAAGAGCCAAGTGCTAAAAAGTACATATACTATGCTAATTTTTGTGTAAGAGAAAACATAAAAACACAAATTCCTATTGTTTGAATGTGTAATGAAATCCCTAAAAGAACACATGAATTAGTGGTTACTTGTATGGGAAGGGTGGCTGGACTGAAGGGTAGACAGGAATGAGTTTGTTTCATATACTTTTTATGAAGTATATGAAGAGAGTATATGAAGACAGAATCATTTAAATGCATATCTATTTTTAAATAAAATAAAATCACGTTATTCTGTAAATTTAAAAGCAATTTTGTGCTTTAAAAAAGTATGTGGGTCAGTGATCCCTACCTACCATCTGAGATTCTCTCACATTTTCTGTTCAAACCTGGTGTTCTTCTTTTTCACTCTCAATAAGTATAGAATAAGGGCAAAAAGTTTTATTTACACATCTGTGTTCAAAATATACCTAGCTTAAACAGTACAAACTAATTTTAAAATGATGTATTCACAGGAAAAGGAAGTCTATTTAGAATATTTAATAGTACAAAATAATAAATATGTCACAGAAAGAGAACATATTTCCATAAATCACTAAATGGTTAGGAATTTGAAAAGTTAAATAACAGTATTTTTCCCCAACAGATTTACTGTTTTAATGTTAGCAAGGTACTGAATGGATAAGGATATAAATTCAGGATATGGAAGGCATCAGAAAGATTTGAAATAGTCCTAAAAGAGCTGAAAAATTCAAGCTTATAAAACCAAAATCAAAGAGAAATGAATTTCCTTATTAAAGAAACTCATTGCTGAAGATTCCACTAAAAGTTCTTTGCAAAAAACAGCTCTGCCCGAGATATAAAATATCTCACTTAAAAAGATACAGATCTCAAAACGTATTACAAACTTATAGTGATGAATAAAGAATGGTACAACCCCCGCCTCCACCAGCATACAGACAGGCATATAGACCAATGGAACAGAAGAGAGAACCCAGAAGTAAACACTCACATTTAAGGTCAAATAATTGACAAGGATGCCAAGATGGGAAAAGATAAGTCAGTCTCTTCACCAAATAATGCTGGGAAAACTTAATACTGACAAGCAAAAGGATGGAGTTGGACAAAAAAGTCAACATCAATTAAAGACCTAAACGTAAGATTTGAAATCAGAAAACTCCTAGAAGAAAACACAGCAGGAAAGCTTCATGAGATTAGATTTGACAGAAATTTTGGGGGGATACAATACCAAAGCACAGGTAACAAAAGAAAAACAAATGGCACCACATCCAACTTTGAAATGTCTATAGAGCAAAAGAAACAACAGATTGAAAAGGCAACCTAAGGTACATGAAAAATATTAAACCATGTGTCAAAGAGCAGATTAACCCTTGTGGAGTGGTGCTCAGAAAGGAAATGTGCCAACTGAGGTGTGCAGCCATCCCAACAATTGTTAAGATACATGATGTCTTACTAGATGCTCTTTGGTTTCTTACTAATCAAAATAATTCACTCAAGTTGATTTCAGTTTCCACTATCTGTACAAATTATTTCAGGCACAACTGTGAAGTTTCATGATGCTTACAGGCTCAAGTCAAGTAACATAAAAGTAACATGTGTTGTCAATGTTTTTGTTTGCAAAATGAATGCCTGTGTGCCAAAGGAACATGTTGTACTGAACACCTAAAGTGTCCTTCCCACCCAACAAATACCTTGTTTAAATGCCTATAGGCATTGTTTGCAGTCAAAAGGTTAATACCTAGGAAATACAAGAACTCCTGAAACTCAAGAACAAAAAACCAACTAAGCCAATTTAAAAAATGGGCAAAAGATCTGAATAGACATGTCTTCAAAGAAGATATACAAACGGCTAGCTTAAGAAAAGATGATCAATGGCAGTAATTACCAAGGAAACGAAAATCAAAAACACAAAGAGGTTATCATCTCCCACTTACTATGTATTGGGATGACCATTATCAAACAGAAAATTACACGTTGGGAATGCTGTGGAGAAAATGGAACCCTGTGCACTGTCAGTGGGAATGTAAAATGGCTTTTATGAACAACAGGGTTAACAATCCTCAAAAAATAAAAGATATAACTACCATATGATCCAGCAATCCATTTCTGGGTATATATATGAAAGAAACGAAAACAAGATCTTGACAAAAACAGCACAACCATATTCACTGCTAGTATTAATCACAATAGCCAAGAGGGGAAAGCAAAATGAACGTCCATGGGCAGATGAATAGATTAAGAAAATACCACCCATACATAAAATGAAGTATTATCAGTCTTGAAAAGAAGAAAATCCTGTCATATGCTACAACATGGGTAAGTCTTGAAGATGTTACACTAAATGAAATAAACCAGCCACCAAAAGGAAAATACAGCATGATTCCACTTATCCACTCATATGAGGTATCTAAACTAGTCAAACTCTTAAAAAGAAAAAGTGGAATGATGGCTGCCAGGGGTGGGGTGGGGCTGTTGTTCAATAAGTACATGGAGTTTTACAAGATGAAGAAGTTCTAGAGACCTGTTACAGTGTGCATACAGTTAATAATACAGTAAGGGATACTTAAAATTTATGTTATTTTTCTATCACAATGAAAACAATAAACACACATTTTAACTGAATCATGTCTTAAGGAAGCAGGTAAGCCCAAATTGAGGAACCTCCTACAAAATAATTGGCCTGCACTTAAAAAATATCAGTGGCACGAAGCACAAAAAGACTCACTAGTCGTCTGAAAAGAGAGGACAAGTGAATGCAATGCTTAACTTGGGATTCTTTTTCCTTCACTATAAAAGACATTTTGAGGACAATTATTAAATTATACATGAGGTCAACAGATCAGATAATTATTGTATTATACTAATGACAACTTACTGATTTTGATAACTGTAATTACATAAAAGAATGTGTTTTAAAGAAACACACTGAAATATTCAGAAGGAGCATAATATGAACAACTTACTCTAAAAGGGTACAGAACAAAAATTGTATGGGAGAGAAAAGAGTGTGAGAAAGAGAAGAAATAAAGAACAAGAGAGAAAGTAAATATGGTTCAATATTACTTAAAATTTAGTGAATCAAAGAAAGTGGTATACAGAATTCTTTATATTATTCTTGTATAAATTAAAAATTAGGTCAAATTTTAAAAATTTAATTAAAATTATGTCAAAATTAAAACTAAAGAAAATGTTGAAGCACAACTTTCTCAGAACTTATCTCTTATATTCTTTTTTTTTTTTTTAACTGTTGTTGCAGTTTTTGGCCAGGGCCAGGTTTGAACCCACCACCCTCTGTATGTATATGGGGCCAGCACCCTACTCATTGAGCCACAGGCGCCACCCTTATCTCTTGTATTCTAATATAAATCTGAGCCAATTCTAACAGATACCAAATATAGCTGTTCTCAAAGATTAAATTTTATAGTCCAGAAAATTAGAAAACTCATGAATATTACAACGTTCATTCTGTTTAATACTATATACTGGGTACTACTAGAATAAGGCCAGGCAAGGTAATCTAAGAGATGAAAAATATTTCCTGCCCCAAGTATCTAATAAAAAGGATTAAGTACCTCAGGAAGAAGAGGTAAATTTACAACTTGGGCCTCACTAACTATAATCTTATTCTCCCAGTGCCATTCATGCTTTCTTCAAAACAACCTGACGTTATAATTCCAGATCCTTCAGAAATGGTTCCAATAACCAGTGACAAGATTTTTGAATTCCCAAAATAACAACTAACATTTCTGCTTTGATACCATCAATGCCTAAAAATTCACTACTGTAGGACTTCTAGTTTCTCGGTCAGCCTACAAGAACTTAGAAGTTGCCACTCTTGTCTCAACAACATGCAAAAAGCTGAATGAATAAACTGAAAAGTTAACAAAATTTAGACCTTACAAGTTAGGTCTTATAGGCAAACCATTGCGCCCCCCCCCCACTAGAGAAATGGGTAAATACAGAGGATCACAACTTACTGAAGCAGAAACCCACTATGAGAATCAATGGAGAGGAGAAGGGCTGGAAAACCTAAACTGTAATTGACTCAGTACAGACAAGTCTGAGAGAGAAAAACTCCAGACATCCTAGCATCCCGATCATTTCATGGCCCTCAGCCCTCACACATCTGTTTCACCTTTCACCAAGTTCTCACAGTGAATTCTGGAAGGAAAAATCTCTTTGTGCTTCAGAGAGAAGAGTAAAGATAGGCAACTTGAAATGTGCCAGAGCAATCAATCTATTCTTAACAAAGCCTGCACTCCAGAGAAAATATCTTGCCAGAGCCTAACCTGCTGGAGCTTTAGCAGAACTCATCAAACCTGGGGGAAGGGAACATGCAACTCCAGTTACCTCTAGTCTTTTATGTGGAAAACAGAAATAACCCAATTCCAGCAGCTACCTCTAGCATCCTGTCCCATGGAAAGGGGGAGTGACTAAAAAGCACGGGTGAAGTGGTGAAGTTCAAAGTGCTGAGACACAGGCTCACCAAAGACAGACCTAATCACTGAATTATCAAATACTCTTCCCCCCACACACCATATACCGCCACTCCATTAAAGTCCTGTTTACATAGTTCCTTTTACCAAGTAATACCAGGTCCACCTTAAAAGGCATACTAAGAGGCAAACAACAGTCTAAAGAAATAAACAAGCATCAGAACCAGAGTCATATATGACAGGAATGTTGTCCTACTTTTCCAACCAGGAATTTCAAAAACTTTTTATTAATATGCTTAAGGTTTTAATAGAGAAACCAAACAACATGCAAGAAGAGATGAATAATGTAAGCAAAGAGATGGGCATTCTAAAAAAAAAAGTAAAAATGACCAAGATCACAATTATTGCAATGAAAATGCCTTTGAAGGGCTCATCAGTAGACTGGATACAGCTTTATCTCTGATCTTGAGGATATGACAATAGGCTTCCAAAACTGAAAAACAAAGAGAAAAAAACCAGAAAAAAAAAAAAAAAAGAAAAGAAAAGAAACAATATCCAAGAACTGTGGGTCAACTATAAAAATTATAATTACGTATAATGAAAATACCAGGAGAAGAAAAAGAGAAAGAAAATAGAAACGTTTGAAGCAACAACAGAATTTCTCTCAAATTAATGTCAGGCACCAAACCCCAGATTCAGGAAACTCAAAGAACACAAAGTAGGATGAAAGCCCCAAAACCTACACCTAAGCATGTAATACTCAAACATCGAAAAACCAAAGATAAAGAAAAAATCTTGAAAGATGTCAGAGGAAAAAACACCATACCTCCAAAGGAGAAAGATAAGTTACATCAGATTTTCCTCAGAAATGATGCAAGCAAGAAGAGAGTGAATGAAATATTTAAAGTATTGAGATAAAATCTACCACCTAAAATTCTGTACCTTGTGAAATTAATCCTCACAAATGTAGGAAAAATAAAAACTTTCTTAGACAAAAATTGAAGGAGTTTGTTGTTGTAATTTCTTATAAAAAATTATAGAAGTAGCTCTTTTGAGAGAAGAAAAATGATATGGGTCAAAAATTCATATCTAAAAAAATTAAAACCTCCCCCAAAACAGGGTGTACATAAAGTAGTGTTTACAGAATAAATAAGTAAAGATAAAATTAAAACTTTTATTTTTCTTAATTATCTAGTAGATAACAGTTGGCTTCAAATAATAATAGCAATGCATTCAATTATTTATGCTTATGTACAAGCATTTTATTTACACATAAGCACATATACAAATATACAGTCATGCATTGCTTAATGACTTAATGATAGTGAAATGTTCTAAGAAATGTGACACAGGCTACACTAAATGTAAAAAAAAAATACTTTCAAAAAACATAATAAATAAACCTTAGCTTACTGTACCTTTTTTTACTTCATAAACTTTTTTTTCAAGTTTGTTGCCCTCAGTAGAGTACTATGGCATAATAGGTCACAGCAACCTCAAACTCTTGGGCTCAAGCGATTCTCTTGTGTCAGGCTCCCAAGTAGGTGGGATTACAGGCGCCTGCCACAATGCCCAGCTACTTTTTAGAGACTGGGTCTCACTCTTGCTCAGGCTGGTCTCAAAATCATGAGCTCAGGTCACCCATCCACCTCAGCCTCCCAAGTGCTGGTTACAGGTATAAGCCACCGTGCCCGGCTTTTATAAATTTTTTGACTCTTTTGTAATAATGCTGTACAGCTATACAAAATACTTTCTTCATATTCTTATACTATAAGCTTTCTTATGTTTTAAAAATTAAATTAATTTTTTAACTTTTTTTTTTTTTTTGGTCACAAACCAAGACACAACAGTAGAATACACCTACACAGGATGAGGATCATCACTTTCACTGTCTTCCACCTCCACGTTTTGTCCCACTGGAAGGTATTCAGGGGCAGCAGTACGTGTGCAACTACCATCTCTCACGATAACAGTATCTTCTGGAATACTTTCTAAAGGACATGCCTAAGGCTGTTTTACAGCTAAAGCTTTCTTATAAGTTGGAGGACACTCTAATAAGTAAATACACAAATCAGTAATATAGTCATTTATCAGGGGTTATATGCCATACTTCTATTCAACTGGCAGAGATTTGTTTATACCAGTTATCACCACAAACATGTGAGTAATGCACTGCATTATGACACTGATGGCTATGCTGTCACTAGGCAACAGGAATTTTTCAGTTCCATTATAATCTTAAGGGACTGGCATCATATATGCAGTCCATTGACCAAAACACATTATGCAGTGATGACTCCGTGTGTGTCTATATAAAATAAATGACAGCAATGATACAAGGAACAAGAGGGAGGAATTAGGAATATGTTGTTCTTATAAGGTATTTGTATAACCTATGAGGCAGTACAGTGTTATCAGCAAGAAGACTTGGATTAAATGTAAATGCACAGTGCTACAAAAGAACAAAAAAAAGGAAGTAAAAATGATGAGCTAAGAAAGGACTATGGAGTCACAAAATTCTCAAAACCATAAAGAGCAGAAAAAGTGTGGAAGATAAAAATAAAGAACAAGGGCAACAAAGAAGTTAACAGATATAACAAACATTAATCATAAATATGAATCCAACTATAAAATCACTATTTATTGATTAATTTTTCTTGCAGACAGAGTCTCAAGACTCTGGATAAGAGTGCCATGGCCTCAGTCTAGCTCACAACAACCTCCAACTCTTGGGCTCAAGCAATACTCCTGCCTCAGCCTCCCAAGTAGCTGGGACTATAGGTACCCACCACCAGGCTTTACTAATTTTTCTGTTTGTAGTAGAAATGGGGTCTCACTTTGCTCAAGCTGGTCTTGAACTCCTGACCTCAAAAGATCCTCCTGCCTCAGCTTCCCAGAGTACTAGTCCGGCTTCTATAATCACTTTAAATGTCAATGAACTAAATATACTAATTAAAACAGTAATTTTCAGAGCAGAACAAAAACAAGACCCAACTTGTTGTCTATAAGAAACTCACTTTAAATGTAGATACAACACGTACACATGAAAGAAAAACAGACCATGTTATACCAATCCAAACAAAGCCAGAGTAGCCTTGAGCCCAAGAGTTTGAAGTTGCTGTGAGCTATGACAAAACAGCACTCTACCCAGGATGACAGAGTAAGATTCTGTCTGAAAAAAAAAAAAAAAAGAAAAGAAAAGAAAGCAAACCAGAGTAGCTATTATCATTTCAGCTAGAGCAGACTTCATGGTAAGGAAAGTTATCAGAAATAAAGAGGCACATTATGTAATGGAAAAAAAGAGTCAATACTCCAAGACATGCCAGTAACAATCTTTGATACATGCCTGCCTAACTACAGAGCAATGAACTATGTGAGGCAAGAACTTATAGAACTGCAAAATATATTAACAGATGAATCCATTATCATACTTAAGAGACTTTTTAAACTCACTATCAGAAATGGACAGATCCAGCAAGCAGAAATCAGTAAGGAGATGCATAAGCATCAGTTGATAGTACCAGTCAACTAATCTAATTGACACTGATAGAATACTGCACACAACAAGAGCAGAATACCTATTTTCTCAAGGTCGTGGCACATTCACCAAGACAGTCTATCTTCTGGGTCATAAAAACACCATGATAAATTTGAGGAACTTAAAAAATACTCTGAACTAAATGAAAATGAAAATATGACATCAAAATTTGTGGGATGCAGAGAAAGCAGTGCTTAGTGGAAAATTTATAGCATTAAATGAATTAATGCTATTCAAGTTATTTAGGAAAAAATAAAATCTAAAATCAGTAATTTAAGCTTTCAGATGAAGAAACTACAAAAAGAAGAGCAAATTAAAACAAAGTAAACAGATGAAAAGTAAGAAAAGAGGGGAAGTCAATCAAAGTAAAATTGGAAATCAATAATACTAGTATTAATAATAAAGAAACCAAAAGATAGTTCTTTGAAAAGATCAATAAAATCAATAAGCTTTTAGCCAGGCTAAGACAAAAAGAGAGAGAATGAATGAAACATAGGGCATGGGATGCTGATAGCTAGCGCGGCTGAGGCTGTGTGTGTGTGTATGTGTCCACACGTGCATGACAGGAGACAGGAGATACACAGGTAAATTTCTTCTTAATTTTGCTGTGAACCTAAAACTGGTCTTTATTAAATAAAGTTTATTATTTTAAAAAATTACACACAATGATTATAATTATAAACAAAGATATCCTGGCAAAAAATGTATACAGCCTCATAAAAATGACCAAGTTTAACTTAAATGAAATATATTAAAATTATAATTTTTCAAATTTGTAAGATAAAAATACTTGCCCAAATGTCAAACCCTTTAAATTTAAAAAATTATATTTCCATAATGAACAAAAGCTAGAAGGAAAAAAATTTCTATCATTTGATTAATTATGGTATCTTCCCAAAGACACTACTTCTACAGTATCATTCAACTCAGAAGCCCAGTGATTATCACTTTGAAAGAAACACTTACTGAACATCTGGGAAGTGTCTTTTAAAAAAATTATGAAATCTTGTTGCTCACCATGATAACAAAGCTTCATATATTAATACAGCTCAACATAATTAAGTTTAAACACTGTTTTGTTTTCTGGTTTAATTTCTACTTGATGCTATTTTCAGAGCCACACAGGGCCTGGTTTTATAAATATTCAGAAGCTGAACTCATGATTAATGATCAATCACCTTTGGTACATCCCTACCTTTAGGGACATGTGAATTTTATACTCTATTTTTTTTTTTTTTTTTTTGAGACGGAGCCTCAAGCTATCCCCCTGGGTAGAGTGCCATGGCATCACAGCTCATAGCAATCTCCAACTCCTGGGCTCAAGCGAGTCTCCTGCCTTCGCCTCCCAAGTAGCTGGGACCACAGGTGCCTGCCACAACGCCCAGCCATTTTTTGGTTGCAGCCATCATTGTTGTTTGACGGGACCAGGCTGGGGATTCGAACCCACCACCTTAGGTGTACATGACTGGCGCCTTAGCCGATTGAGCCACAGGCGCTGAGCCCTTCATTCCAATCTTATGGGACCTTTGTCCTACAGGCAGTCCATGTCCACCGAAATGTCATTGTGCAGTACCTGACCGTGTAGTCCTGGCCTTAAGGCACTCTTGATCAGTTGAGAATACTGTAGTTTTGTAATACAGAAAAGTATAAACAAAACAAAAACCTCTGCAAATTAAAATCATCCATAATCCTAAAACCCAGAGATAACCACAATTAACATTCTGGTGTATTCCCTTCTAATTGTTATTTTAACATAATTAGTATGCTAGGTTGGAAATGTTTTATGTTTATTGTCCATTTCTCTTTTTCTAGAAAATGCTTCTTACTGTCTTCCACCTATTTTTTTTCCATTAAGATGTTACTATATCTTAGTTTTCAGATTGTTAAAAATCAAAGAAATTCAAACTTTAATTAATACATTGTTCAAATTTTCTCCCAATTTACTTATGGGTTGCTAACTCAATTGCTTTGACCTACAAAAACAGTGATATTAAGGGACTTAAGCTTTTTTTTGAGACAGAGTCTCACTTTTTCATCCTGGGTAGAATGCCCTGGCATCATAGCTCACAGCAACCTCAAATTCTTGGGCTCAAGTGATTCTTTTGCCCCAGTCTCCCAAGTAGCTAGGACTTCAGGCCTCAGCCACAATGCCAGCAATTTTTAGGAGACCAGTTCTCACTCTTGCTCAGGCTGATCTTGAACTCCTGAGCTCAGGCAATCCACCCACCTCAGCCTCCCAGAGTGCTGGGATTACAGGTGTGAGTCATTGCATCTGGCCAACTCAAGCTAATTTTTATCTTTTAAATGTGTTGTGTTTGTGGTATTCAGAATCTTAAATTTTCACAGTTAAACCTATTTTTTTCCTCTGTATTTTCCTCCCAGTGTTTTAATAATTAGTCTTAACCATCAAAGTTCATTTTATTTTATTTTTTCAGTTTTTTTGGCCGGGGCTGGGTCTGAAC
>CAUYQV010026333.1:0-29070 GCA_963574575.1 Galagoides demidoff | reverse complement strand
ATGGCATCACAGCTCATAGCAACCTCCAACTCCTGGGCTCAAGCGAGTCTCCTGCCTCTGCCTCCCAAGCAGCTGGGACCACAGGCGCCCGCCACAACGCCCAGCCATTTTTTGGTTGCAGCCATCATTGTTGTTTGGCGGGCCCGGGCTGGGGATTCGAACCTGCCACCTTAGGTATACGTGGCTGGCGCCTTAGCCGATTGAGCCACAGGCGCTGAACCAGTACTTGCCCTTCTTAAGCACATCAGAGCAGTGCTTCCCACCAGCGCCAGGGGCCTGTGGGGTTTTCAGGACACCTGCCTTTGTTGGGCACGCCCCCTAGTGACCGGAAAACAGATTCAACTCTAACAGGAGGTAAAGGTCCCTCCTGGGGCACAACAGGGGGTGCTCAAGAGGAAAGGAGTTTGGAAAACGGGGAGTGGAAGTAACTTGCCTCCTCACCGGGCTCTCAATAACCATCCCTGAGAAATTCTGTCTGGAGCTAAAATTAATTACAGTAAAAAATACAGGATGAGAGCAAAGCTCGAGTGCTGTCATGGTGATGAATCATAGTTCATTTGTTTTTGAAAATTTTCATTTAAAATAGTTCCTTTAAGAAAATCACACTGTTTTAAAAGTCCAATTATTCATGTGTCCCCTCTTCAGTGGTGTCCCCAGCAGACTGTGGGTGCTTCTGAAATGGACTGTGCCCCACTCTCACTGCGCCCCCTGCTCCCTCCAAGGGGCTGTGCAGAAGGCAGGGAATAAGGCATCACATAGGAACTCAGCAAATGGAGGGAAATGGCAGTGCCAGCAGGCGCCCTTGCAGTGGGAGGAAAGAACGGGGCCAACTCTTGACCTCTGACGGTGACAGAGAGCACGTGTCAGGGTCGCCTCGAGAAGCCCCACTGCAGCCAGAGAGTAAAGGTGGGTCAGGGTTGAGAAGATCTGAGAAGTGGGATGTCCTGATCTCTCTGTGAATCAGGATGAGGCTGAACTGAAGTGGAGATGGCCCCCTGAGAGCTCGAGTAGGTGTGTGATGAGCCTGGTGATTAACTCTGCTTGGTTGGATGACAGAAAATAAAGCCTGACATCTGATCTTCTTGGGTTCTGTGAGAGAACTTTTCAAGGTTGACTTTTTCTTTTCTTTTCTATGTGTGCTGCTATAACTTTAGTAAGAGCTAAAATTTAAACCAAACATGAAGACAGCACAGGCCACGCTTTGTGCCATTTAACCAAAAACGTCCGAGAAAGGCAGCACAGTGCTGACTCTGAGCACTTACAGGCAGGACATAGGGTGGTCTTCTCTTCACCTGTGATGTATGAGCCTTCTAAAAAGGATGCCGCCTACCCATCCACGGAGGAAGCTGCAGAACTGCCTGAGAGCTCTGGCTTCAACTCCTGGCAGCCTCAACACTGCCCCACTGTGGCTTCTCCTCCCTTTCAAAATTTCCTTGGTATTTGTTGGCGTGAGGAAGGGAAAGTTAGAGATGAAAGAAAAAAAAAAAAAAACTGTGCCAGAGACTCACAGGTTCTCTATCATTAAACAGAATTCTCAACAGTACCTCTCAACAGGGAGCTCCAGAAATGGCTACATAAAAGAAAAAGTTGAAAAATGATTCTAAAAATTCTACTTAACTGAGAAACACATTTTAAGAATCAGATCAAAGTTCCCCAGACAGCTTTGTACAACTTCCAACTAAGGCTGGTTCATTTTGACTCCATTTACCACCTACCCTCTCTGGGCTATTACTGACGTGTGTTCAGATTATGGATACTTTTAATTCCCAAGTACATTAGTATTGCTGTTGTTTTTACAGGTGATATTAATTCAGATTCTCCATTTCCAGTGCATTCTTTCCTGCATTTCCATGTTAAGGCAGAAAGAAAACACTAGAAGTATAGGTTGCTATACTGTCCCTATAAGGCTTTCATAAGGATATAAGGAAAAATATTGGTAATGAGAGTCAGAAGACATAATACTGGATGAAAGCCCATCTGCCATGAACAGCAGGTAAATCCCATCCAACAAAGAGGCCAGTTGGGCATCTTAGAACGCTGCTAGTCCCTGAGGGCCCCAAGCTTAGTCCTACAACTTCAAACCCCGCAGGCTCATGCAGGGTGCCCTGTAACAGGGTGTCCAGGCAGCTGCTCCGCCAGAGTTCCAAGGGGCTGGGTAGTAGACCATCCTTGTGCTCTTGCGCCACCTGGTGGCTATTCGTGCTTTGGCTTCTCTAAGGAATCCAACTAAGCCAGTGTTGCTCCAATAAGGCAAGACTGTAACTGGAAATTAACAGGGTTGTTTCTGCAGCATTTAAGGTGGGGGAAAAGGTTGTCTCACCAAAGCAAAGCACCAAACTTTAAATTTTAGCTCTTATTAAAGTTATAGCTGAACACACAGAATAACGTATTTGGGAATTAAAAGTATACAGAGAATGTAAAATCTGGTTCCCAAGGAATAGGCACATACTGGCAAGTTCACCCAGCCTGAACTATACCTGTGTCTTAGTCCCTGGTAACCCCTTTGGCAACATCCCCTAAGGGTCCTTTAAGTGGATTGGACTGGCTGGGGCTGGTTGACTGGTTAGAGTTACCAGAAGCTTCCCTGCAGAGCACACAAGGACCTCTGCACTCTATGCTAAAACTTACAGAATTCCATCCAATGCATGTTTTAAAAAAACTACTGTCCTTTTGCTTTTATGACCTTTTGCTAATAGATTATATCTTATATGAAAGCAAAGTGCTTGGTCTGAAATACTATGCCAATTATTCAATAATTCATATGAGGAAAAGTGATTAAATTTACAAAATCCTGTGCTTTCCAGAGATGCCTTGCTATAAAAGTGGGCTGAGCACCACAAAACGTAGGTAAATGTTAAATTTAATGTCTTTGATTCCCAAAAATGGGTTCTGTATTTCTACTAATACTGACCTGAATCACATTCTCAGTGACAAATGCTTACGATAGAGTCCTATTAGAAACAGCACTAACAAGTCCACTCTACACTGAGTTCTCCCTGATCTGGAATCATTTTAGTAAAAATTCAAGGACATGGAGTTTTGGCACATCAGCATTTTCCAGGCAGTCATGAATCAGTGTGTGCAACTTGAATCCAAAGCCCAAGCTTATCCACCCACAATGTGATACTCTCCCAATAACTGTTGAATCCTAGGAGCATCTGGACTAAGCTGCTTCCTTCTATGGTACGGGGATGGGGAAGAGATGGAAAAAGAAATAATAAATGTGCAGTTCACTTGATCCCCTGCCATCTGTATTTGGAGAAAACTATTAAAATGACACTAAGCCCTGCGTATGTAATTATGTATAATTATAACTGTGTAACTATGCATGCATAATTATCTTCTGTCACACAAGAAAGTAGAAAATCCTTTTAAAATTTTAAACATGGATTATTATTAATTCTGAAATAATATTTTTCCCATTACCCATTGCCTTAACACTTTCACATTTTAGTTAATAATTTTCTCTTAGGACAATCTTATGTTAAGGGAAATGTTTATAAAACGTTTTTTTAAATTAAATCATAGCTATGTACATTAATGCCGTCATGGGGTACAATGTGCTGGTTTTATATACAATTTGAAACATTTTCATCAAACTGGTTAACATAGACCTCACGGCATTTTCTTGGTTATTGCGTTAAGACATTTATAGTCTACATTTATTAAGTTTCACATGTACCCTTGTAAGCTGTTCAGAAACCATGTCTTTTAAAAAAATGAATTGATTTTTCTCCCAAGTCAATCTAAAGGAAAGGAAAAGAAGGCAACTAAGAGAAAAACGAAAGGCTTGTGCAATTTTAACATCTGCTTTGGCTCAGAAAAGATTAGAAAGATGAACTGTAGACATCTCCTTTTCAATGCTCCTCCAATAGACTACAAAAGGTAAAATTCACAAATAGAGAAGGTGTCAATTTGGAGCGAAGACAGAGCCAAATTCTGAACAATGCTTCACCGAGTATGAAATCTATTTTGCACAGTTTTTTGGTCATTACAATCAATAGTGTAAAGTTTATAGCTTTGCTCCTTATCCTCCAAATAAAATCATTCTAACAATGTGAATCCGCCTCCTATCACCATGAGGGGAATGTGCACCATTCCTGGGAATTGCCGTAAGAATAGTATGACCCCAGACTGGTCCATTTTGAAGCTAGAGAGTGAGTAACCAAGAGATCTTAGAAAGTTAAACAATTTTGTTTTAAAATCAGGTAGGGATTTTGTGTGTTACAGCTAACCATATAAGCCATTTAACACTTTTGAGATTTTAGGATTATTTTATCAGAAAAAATCTGCTCCATGAGGATGCTATGCTGAGAAGGAAGGTCAGGCCCATCTGTTGTCTCAAAGGCGTTAGGGTTTACTATCCGTTAATAAACTGTTCTTCTTGCCTTGTTGAAGCAACAGCCCTTCTTTGGAAAACTTTAAAAGCTGCCTACAATTTGTATTATGTGTGCCTTTCAAATGGGAGGAAGGGAGGTGCCCCAGGCTGAGTGCATCTCAGTTCCAGTGCTATGCTAGTGCTGGCCAGTAGGTGCCCTCACAGGGCCCGCTAATAGCCTCGAAATAGAAAAGGTGCTGCCCAATTTAACAGGTGATGGCCAAACAAGTTAAAAACGACTGACACACCAGCCCCGGCCTTGGAAATAGAAAAGCTGAAATTAAATTCTAGGCATAGTGGACTCATAAAAACATTTAATGCTTTCTGGACTTTACCTCCTTGGGAGAGACAAAATGAGAAATAGAGATTTTCATCTTATGAATTGAACTTTTCTTCAAGGAGATCCAAAAGACTATCCACACCTCAAATTGTCTTTAACTTTCGGTAAGGAGTTTAACAGGTAGGACTGCTCCTCCTCAGAAAGTACGGAGAGAATTCTGCACCCGACTGCTGACAGCATCTAAGGTTTTTGAAGCACAACACTGGCTCTACCAGTCAGTGTTTTTACAAGATGGTCCCTAGATGGCGCAAAGAGCACGCGATTCTGTTCTCCCAGGCTTGTTTCTGGCTGGCTGATTATTCAAAAGTGAAAATATCTGCTTGTCTACATTGCTGGATCATTCCCAGCATTAGAAATCATTACTAAACAGCCTTTCCAACTTCTCAACTCTGATGCAAGACTGTGGCCTGGGAGAAGTTGCAGGGGATGGACTAAAATTGCAAACGAGAAAGAACGACAGAAAAATAAAGGAAACCAACATTCTGCATTATTCTGTTCCATGTCTGCGTTTTCTAAAATGACTTTTCAAATCGTTGGGCAATGCTAAAGGTTTTAAAACCACATCAAATTAACTTTCATTTAAAGAAAAAAAGAAACCTGCATCGTTCTAAATTACTCAGGAAACAGAATATTCGCCAAACACAGAAAATTAAGGTTTGAGATACACCCAAAGACCAAATTGTGCAGAGAATCAACAATACTGTTAAGACAGATAGACAGATAGATAGAGCTGCATTACAAAAGTTACTCAGATGTTGGCTCACTGAATACCTCGGTGATTTCAAGAAAAACAGCCTGAATATTAAAAAAGGTACAAAATGAGTCCCATTTACCTTCCCCGGACTGCATCTCGGGCAAAGTAAGGGGCTCTGACAACAGGGTGTCCAGGTGTGCCAAGAGTCTGGACACCTAAGAGCCCAAAACTCATTTGCCTCACTAGTTATGACACTTTTTGCTGAATTTTTTTAAAAATTGAGTTCACTAAAAGATCAAATAAAATGTCAAGGTTAAAATATCAGATACGATGGTATAAAAGCGATGTTAGATTACCTCTCTAATGCAAGTGTCAAGCTGAATACAATTTTTTTTTTTTTGAAACAGAGTTTCTCTATGTCGCCCTGGGTACAGAGGGGCATCACAGCTCACAGCAACCTCAAACCCTTGGGCTTAAGCAATTCTCTTGCCTCAGCCTGCCAAGTAGCTGGGACTACAGGCACCAACAATAATGCCTGGCTATTTTTTTGTTGCAGTTGTCATTGTTGTTTAGCTGGCCCAGGCCAGGTTTGAATCCGCCAGCCTTGGTGTATGTGGCTGGCACCATAACCACTGTGCTACAGGCTCTGAGCCTGAACACAATTTTCAACATGTATTCTTACTGAAAATGTCATATTAAGACTAACATTATAGGCTCGGCGCCTGTGGCTCAATTGGCTAAGGCACCAGCCACATACACCTAAGGTGGCGGGTTCGAATATAGCCCGGGCGAGCCAAACAACAACGATGGCTGCAACCAAAAAATAGCCAGGCGTTGTGGTGGGTGCCTGTGGTCCCAGCTACTTGGGAGGCTGAGGCAGGAGACTCGGTCGAGCCCAGGAGTTAGAGGTTGCTCTGAGCTGTGTTACCATGGCACTCTATCCAGGGAGATAGCTTGAGGCTCGGTCTCAAAAAAAAAAAAAAAAGACTAACATTATAAAAAGTAACTTGTCAGTTGGGCTGGGAACAGTGGCTCATGCCTGTAATCCTACCACTCTGGGAGGCCAAGGTGGGTGGATTGCCTGAGCTCATGAGCTTGAGACCAGTTGAGCCAGAGGGAGACCCTGTCTCTAAAAAATAGCTGGACATTGTGGCAAGCACCTATAGTCCCAGCTACTCAGGAGGCTAAGATAAGAAGATCACTTAAGCCCAAAAATTGGAGGCTGCTATGAGCTATGATGCCACAGCACTCTACCAAGGGCAACAAAATGAGATTTTGTCTCAAAATAGTAATAATAATAATAACATATCAGAGTTTTTCGTTAGTTTAAAAAACATGATTAGAGAAGGTTAAAAAATGGTCAGCCTAATCCACCGCTAGTTAAAGTGGAAATTATTCAATGTTCGTGGAAAAAGCAATCTGGCAATATTGAAAGCTTTGAAAATATATAAAAATTATAGTTTCACAAATTTGTCCTAATAATTTGATCATGGATGTGCATAACTATTGGGCTGCAAAGATGTTAATTATAGACTTATTGGTAATTTGAAAACATTGAATTGTTCAGTAAAAGGGCTTAGTTACATAAACTATACGTAAATAATGAAAAACTTCTTAGCAATAAAACACAATACATGTTAACTGATATGAAAATATTTTCTTTTCTTTTTTTTTTTTTTTTTGAGACAGAGCCTCAAGCTGTCCCCCTGCATAGAGTGATGTGACATTACAGCTCACAGCAACCTCCAACTCCTGGGCTCAAGCGAGTCTCCTGCCTCAGCCTCCCAAGTAGCTGGGACCACAGGTGCCCACCACAAGGCCTGGCCATTTTTTGGTTGCAGCCGTCACTGTTGTTTTGGCAGGTCCGGGCTGAATTCGAACCCGCCACCTTAGGTGTATGTGGCTGGCGCTTTAACCAGTTGAACTACAGGTGCTAAGCCGATATGAAAATATTTTCAAAGAAAATTCCCAAGGAGGATAAGGCTTCCCAAATAACACATAAAGCACGGTATCATCTTTTATCAAACTATGTATCTATATTAGTGTACATATCTATCTATCTATAGATAGATATGTACATAGTACATGTGTATGTATGTGTATTACTGTGTCTGTGTGTGTGTGTGTCTGTGTATACACACAAGAAATATTTCTAATTATAAAATCGTGCCCAGTGCTCTCTAATCAACCAAGCCAAAATTTCATTCATGTTGTTTATAACGGAGGGTAAAATGGAAAGTCAATCTTACGCCTGCAGAATTTGATTTAGCTGAAGGTTAATCAGAAACTTGATGGTGATAAAGGCAAGCTTAGAATACAAGTAGAAACAAAAACAAAAGACTGTATTCAGGAGAAGCTGTGCTCTGATTAGCAAACTAAAACAAAAAGCTTAAAAATCTCTCAGAGACAGCCTATTAGCATTCATGGCCAGATAAAACTTCTAGGAAAACAGAAATTTCTTAAATCTCATTGTGATTAAACTTCAGAAGGCTTTTGATCTGACTCTGATATGAAATTGATGGAAACAATCCAATCACTGACCCAACAATAAGAGCCTACGGTTGCCATCCATTTAATTCAAACAGAACCTTAAGCATCTTGTGAAGTAGATTTAGTGAAGTCTACGTGCATTCCGGGCTAACTACTCTTGGTTACACTTAATCAGAACTGAATAAACAAACTCAGTATTAGTCACACTTGGGCAAGTTATTCCATTTCACTGCAGCCGTAAGAGATTTTCATGTGATCCTGTTTAAACCAGCAAACATCTGGAAATGTGGAAACTATTCTGTAAAGCACAAGAGGACCACACGCTCAGAGGAGACATCATTCATGTGGCTGAGGTCAGACTGGGGAGCTTGGAAGGGGAGAGCTTAACTGGGGATGGCTTACTTACAATGAAGCCAAGCTTCTTATAATCCCGAGTGTACATGGACTTGCGTTTCTCTATGCTGCCACTGCTGTTATTAGGTTCAGACTCTGCATCGAAAGCAATTCTTCGAAGTTCAAATATGATGTCCCTCTGAGCCTGCAGGAGTTAGGGAGAAAAAAAAAAGGGGGGACAAGAAAAGGCTGCTTTAATTGTGTGATGTTACATACACTCCCTCCTTCCCCAGGGTCTAAATGAATCACTGCATTCAGGCAAAAGAAAAACAGATAAAAGAGAACCAATGTTCTAAGTTAGGGCTTTGCAGATTGCTCTTCCTTCTGCCACTCTCCCTGCTGGTCAGCCCTGGCTGTGTTCCACCATGGTCCTCTCAACCCCGTGTAGTCCTAACAGAGAGGCCCACACATGATGGGAGGGTCCTCACTGGTGAGGGCCAGGCTAGAGGACTGGGAGTTGGGGACTCTTAGGAACCAAGGGAGAGCCATGCAAAGTTGGCAAACGGTGTTTGACTTACAAGGGATCCTTAAGTCCACGAAGAAGTAATCTCCTGGAAACAAACGCTGGATAAAAATAAAAGGAAGGGCCAAAGGTGTAAAGGACCCAAGAATCCATCCAGGGGAGGGTGAATAAACAAATGTGGTACAGACAGACAGTGGGGTACTACTCAGCCTTAAAAAGGGAGGAAATCTTGATAGATGCTACAACCTGGGTGAACCTCGAAGATACTATTCTGAGCGAAATAAGCCAGATACAAAAAGAGAAATACTGTCTGATCCCACTTCTGTGCAGCACCCAGGGTGGCCAAATTCACAGACAGAAAGCAGAATGGTGGTTTCCAGGGCCGGGGGGAGAGGAAAGTGGGGAGTTAGTGTTAGAATTTCGGTTTTGCAAGATGAAGAGAGCTCTGGAGATGGATTATGGGGATGGTTTCGCAACAATGTGAATGTACTTAATGTTGCCACTTAAAAATGGTGATAATAATGAACGTTGTGTATATTTTACCACAATAAAAAAATCAGTAAGTAAAAGGAAGGGCTTCCAAACAAGGAGGGTTCCCTCCGTATGAAGACTTGTCTCCTTCCCTACAAGTGGTTAAGGTGACTGTCTCATGTCTCCAGGATGACTACGCTGGCCTTGCCAGAAACATGGGACACACTAGCTGGTCCTCTCAAAGCCTCTCCATCATCTCCTTAATCACACGGCCTCGCACCACAAGGGACATCCAGCGGCAGCTACACATGGCTCATCCGCGGTTCACATCTGCAACAGATCAGGCCCTCACGTGCCAATAATGAGTGTTTTCCTTTCCAAAGCTGCAGCGCTATTTAAGTTGAAAATGTGCTACGGCAGGGCTCCCAGCTGTTTCCTCTCCCTCTCCAGTAAAGTTCTCCAAAAGCCTTTCAGACAGAGACATAACCTTTCATGCACAACAACCAGAGACCTACAGGGAGTTACAGCAGAGATGGAAAAGACAAAAACACCAGCCCAGAAATGAGGGTCAGCCTAGGACCCCGCACTTGGCAATGATTTCCAGAAATTGGAGATAACTTCCTCAACCCATGGAGTCGATGCCACAAGTAGCCCTAATTGAGAACTTGACTCTGCAGCTATCACCACTGAAGGTACTGGGACCACGTCAAATGATGTCAAGATTTCTTCTTATTCAATAAAGGGAAAACATGCATGTGTTTGGGGCCTCTCGGGGAAGAATCAGTTTATTCTATTTTATGATCCTAAATTCACCTAAATTTTCAAGTCATGTCCCAAGTTCTGAGATCATAATAAATCAATATCTAAAAACTGCTAGCTTCAGGCTAAGTCAAGAAAAGACTTGTAAGGATACTTTCTCCCCCTCATGTGGTCTGAATGCCACCCAGTAGCACTCACCTGGTCCTGGGGGTCCATCTTGGTCATCATCCTGTCCTCCAGGAGGTTAAAGGTGAGCACTTGCAGGACATACAGCTGGTGTGCCATCTCGTTGTTGATGGCCCGTTGGGCTCGGATGACATGCTAGAATAATGGTTCACAAACAAAATTTTAAGAAAGAAAGAGTGAGGAGAAAGAGAGAGAAAAGCAAACTACATTTACCCCCGAAAAAGAACCTCACAGTCTTCATTTGGAGGCACGGGGGAAGGAGACCAGTGGGCCCACCATTCTGAAGAAAGGTGAGGGCGCAGGTGCTCCCAGAACTTTCCTTTACATTCCAGGGCCTAGTAAGCTTCCTGACCTGTAGGCCAGATCCCAGGAAAAGACCTCCTCCGTGCAGGAGGGAATGAAATGGGAAAGTGGCGGCAGCCATGTAAATCAAGAGAAGGTACGTCTAGGACAAGGGCAGCTGCAAGACAACAGCTAATGTCTACAACAGACGCACTCCTCCCATGCGGTGGAAGAAGCTATGGTACATTCGCACGGGAAGCAATCTCGCCATCACTGTACTCTAGGACTGTCTCTGACAAGTGAGCCCACTTCCAAATAGAGAAAAGTTTTAGAAGCAGTACACACAGACACACACACAGAGATAAATCCCCATCAAATCTGCAGTTAATACACCGTAAGAGCTGTACAAGGACATCCTCCATCACGCTGCAGTGAGCAAATGCTTGTGCTTTCCTTTGCTCACCTGTTAACAATTAAGTGAAAAAGAAAATGACTCTTTCCCATAGAAACAGAACTGAAAACAGAATATAAAAGGAGTTGCAGGAACACTGGATACATGGGCCTTTGCCTCTCACCCAGAGCTGGGTTTTAGACAGAAATGGGACAGCTGCCACCAATTCAACCCTTGGGCCTCACGCACAGCCTCTTCTGCAGAGATGCTGGCTGTACATTAGAATGCCAAACAACCAGGCAGTGTAGTTAAATAACCCTACAAATCAGTTATTTCAAATGGTCTAGACTGAGCCACGTCTTGCTGTCTGAGAGACCATTTCTCTTGGTGCTCCACTATAGCTCCTGGGTAGACTGCCACAAACTGACTTCCTTCTGAGGGACTGTTCAGTGAATGCCCAAGCTGTCCAGTATGGAAACACAATTATCTTACAGCCAGAACTAGAGAAAGTGTAGGTTCCTAGGGTATCTCCCCAGTTGACATGCCTCTGGACCCCACACCCTGGCAATCAGCACTGCGCTGAAACAACCAATGAAAGCAGGGGCAGGGGAATAAAGAGGGACAGGAGGACAAGGAGGGGGAAGGCGAAAGGATACAACGTCTCTGGACCACAACTGCAAGAGGGAGAGAAGCTGGACAATGGGATGGGGGTGATCAACCCGCAGTCCTCAGTCTTCAGAACAGAAGGTCAGCAGTACATTCTGACTCTCCCAATGCGTGGCTGTCTCTCTCTTTAGCAAGCTGAAAGCACCCCAAGTTCTTGCCAGAGAGTGCCAATGTCCAACTTTCAGCTGCCAACGTCTCCTGAAAGAAGTCCCACTGAAGAAACTGTTCTTTGGGATAATGTGCTGACCGTCATCAGTGCCACGTCTCTGGACATTCTAGCCTGAACTGCCACACGACAGCAGCACGTTTCAAGATGCTGAACTACACTGTAATGTTGCAGCTTTGCTGTTACTGGGAGCCAGTAAGAAGAATGCCCATACTGTGAATTCTTCTGCACCTCCTACAGAACCATAATGGACCCAGAATCCATCAGAATGCTCTCCCAGGGCCCATTTCAGAGTTTTCAGATTTCAATTCCAAAGGGAGAAAAGTTTGTCATCCCAAGAAACTGAGGAACCTCGTTTTGTCAAACAATAAAAATTATACTCATATGTTTCTCATCATGCTTCACAGCCAGGAAGTTTAAAATCAGACAGCATCACAAATTGCAGTCATTACCATTGGCCTTGGGTTCTAGAACACCGATTTCCTTTGCTCTCAGAATGTTTTTAGTTTTTGATGGTTTTCTTGCATTGGAGTGTGTGTGCATGTGCGTGTATGTGGGTGACTCTGTGATTGTCTATATTAACCACATGTTTCTGGCGTTTTAACCTTGGGACGTTGTTGACTCTGGAGAGAATGACTGTCCCAGGCCTAGCCAATTGCTACACATAACAAATGACTCCTTTCTTATGTAAACTAAACTAGTCCTGGGCCCCCACACCCAATCCTCACTATTCTCCTGCCTTAACCAGCCTGGGCCAGGTACTAGACAACTAGAGCAGTCCTCTGAAATTATTCATACCAGCCAATCCTAGGCTGCTTAGCCAGCCTCCTGGGCCTCACCCCTTCCTCTTCCGAAAACCACAACAGAGGCTCTTACCCAATTTCATCTGGTGGACTTTGGCCCCTGACCACACTCATCTCTTTTTTTCCTTTTGGGAACTATAAGTAACAAACTTTTATTTCAGTGGCACCAATCTTCTGATCTGTTGGCCTCCCCATACCTAAATAATCAAAAAACCTACATTTTAAAACAGTGTGTGTTGGTGGCACCCGTGGCTCAGTGGGTAGGGTGCCAGCCACATACATTGAGGCAGGTGGGTTCAAACCCAGCCCAGGCCTGCTAAACAACGACAACGGTAGCAACAACAACAACAGATAGCCAGGTGTGGTGAAGGGCACCTATAGTCCTAGCTAGTTGGGAGGCTGAGGCAAGAGAATCGCTTAAGCCCAAGAGTTTGGTTTGAGCTTTCTGTAAGCTGTGATGCCACAGCACTCTATCAAGGGCAATATAGTGAGACTCTGTCTAAATAAATAAATAAATAAATAAATAAATAAATAAATAAAACAAACAGCGTGTGTTTAAATGTTAAGCTTCTAAACTTCTCTTTGGAATCACCACAAACAGAAATGTTTCCTTCCTTCCCTCCCCTCTCCTTTCTTTCTTAAGCAGGGAGACAATCAAACTCGCTTCTTTCAAGTACCGGTCAGGCTGCCTCAGGAAATCTTGCTCTTTGGTTTATATCTAAACTTTCTAAACATTTAAAGCTTCCTTTCTATGGAGGTTTTCGGTCATTTTTGCACTGCGGTGAATGAGTGGTTCCTACCTGTATCCTTCCTCCCTCCCTCCCTCTTGTAGGGGAGCTCAAGAAAATCATGCTCAGAATCTCAGGCCTTCTCTGGATCCCTGGGGTTTCCAGCCAGTGTTCTCACTAAGACAGTAAAAGCTCCTGGAGGTGGACTTTTTAAGCACTGGTTTCTTTCACCTGCCCCAAGTGGGAGAGATGTCTCACCTCTCCTGGAAGAACAGGTGCCCCTTCCCTTTCTCTCTCAAAAGTTCCAGGGACCCCACCCTATAGTCATACAGTACTTCTCTCCAGGAAAGCCTGGCTTATTCCAATTCCCAAAGCACACTGTTTACTTCTTTATAGTCCCTTGTACTTCACCGCAGAAGCAAGTCTCAGAGTGAACCACAGACTGAAGCCAAAGCAGAGAGAGACAAACCTACCCGGCCATTCCTTCCCACCAGCACATGGCTACTCACCGTTAAAATGATGGAACGCAGTTGCTTCTGAGCCAAAATATTCGCCATCTCCTGTTGAACAAAAAAACACCCACACAAAGACTTAGGTTAGAAAGATACATCTCAACGAGGCTGAAGTGACTGTCTCCTGTGTTGAGTTTCCTGACTGTGTATGTGCAGTATTTCTGAAGCAACAGTGAACTCAAACAGGCAGAGGAAAGAACTTGGGCACCTGCAAACTTCTTCTTTTCCTTTTTTTTTTTTTTTAAGTTATTTCCTCCTTCTGAAACAAGGTGAGCACTGAATAAAAATCAAGCACTCCAGACAAAAGCAACGGTTTTCCATTACAAAGATGTCATTTTTATTAGAAGATACACGTGCAGAAAGCTTTAATTAGGCAACAGCTATCTGCAGCAAGGAGCTATAATATTAGAGAACCATCGCTTTAAAGATCTAAGTTTTATGAAAACCACTTCATCTTAATCTCTGTAAAAGCAGAGAGTGAGTAGCAGGTACTCTAGGACTTGAAAATGGGCCATGCAAGTCATCAGAGAGGAGTTTTAACAAAGAGCATCTCTCCAGGCTGATGCAAATCTCTATAGTCCACACCAGCTTAGCTCTGCTGGGCCTCATTTCTGCAAGTTGTGCTTTGGCCTCTCCCGACTGGCACAGAGGATCAGCCCTAAGTTTACTACATGGAATGACTCACAGGCTCCCTTTCTAAATATTGACAAGTAGTCAATTTTACTGGAAATTCAATAGTCAAGCACAGTCTTAGTGCATGTAATCAAAAGCAACAATACTGCTCTGCTCACATTCAGGAAGACACTTGAATATTGCTTTTTGGTGGGGGTGGGGGGAGGTGTTCTTCATGTTTCTACTCTTCCTGAGTAGAGAAGAAACCGAGCTACAGTTAAAAAGCACAACCCTGAATTCTGCCCAGGTTAGAATCAACTAGCTGACAGCAAAGAGAGCCAAGAACACAGGGGAGGCGCTAAGAGGGGCACGTAAGCAGGGGCCAGACAGGTGTGGCTTGGGACAGCAGGGCCCACTGAGTGCTGACAAGGGGACGAGAGTGACCTACAGTCAGAGGACAACCAAGGATGTCAACATTGCTGTCTGTATCCACCTGACAGCATCACTGCCACCACAGAAAGGAGAGCGAGCAGGAGAGAAGGGATGGAAATGCACAGGCCTGTTAGAGGCCGGCAGCTGTATTTCCACACCCTGCCGCCCCACTGCACTGAAAAGTGCCTAAAGGTGATTCAGAATGGCTAGACGGCACTAAAATCGAAATGCAATACCGGGTCCTCCTCCTTGATCTCAAAAAATAAGAAAGTATTGGTAAAGATACATTCAGAAACAAGTTAATCGTGTAACCTGGAAGGAACCACCGGGGAGATAGAAAGCTGTGCTTTCTTTCTGACCTAAATAGTAAGGCCCATTGGTCATTTTTGTTATTGTTGTTTTCCTTGAATCAGATGACTAAAGGCCCAAGGGATCCTACAGTTCTCTTTGTTTCTTTTCTTTTATAAAATGAAATGACTGCCCAATAGACACAAAAATAAGAAAAAGAAAAAAGAATTCTTCCTTGACCATTTTACCCTATCAATTCACAAAATTTTAAACTAAGTTAGAAGGGACAATATATTTCCAACTTCCACTAGAGCAATTATTTTAATTATCTGTTTACAGTATTATCTTTTGCACAAGGCTGCTCACGGGCACAGACACTGTCTTAGTCTTCTTTGTATTCCAAGCCCAAAGCACAATGTCTGGCACAGAGCAGACAATAAATGTTTGATAAAAGAACAAATGAATATTTAATACTACCCTTCTAAGGAACAGGAGCTCAGTCAGAAAGAAAATGGAAATAGCTTTGTGTACATCATGGGATTTTTTTTTTTGTCTAATATTAGATAATTGTCTGAGTAAATGCAAGACTCCTTGAGGAATGTTTTGTAGCATTAAAATGATAGAGAGGTATAGATATATATATAGGAGATAGATATAGATAACACGGATATAGATACACTGACATGAAAAGATGTCCAAAAATACTGTTTAGTTTTAAAAGCAGGTTTAAAAATAATAGTGCCTGTAGTAGACTCACATTTGGTGAAATAATAATATATGTAGGAGAATATTTGCATAGAACAAAAGGGGACATAGCACCATTCAAGTCACAAGAGTTGTGAGTAACTGCAATGGTTCTTTGGGAATTCGATTATAGGAATCTTTCAAACTTCTTCCTTTACAATCTGTATTTATTTTCTGATTTCCTACTGCATCTTTTAACTAATAAGCTTTTTAATAATATTTATCAAAACCATCAGGATCTATAGAGAAACTCAGAAGGGATCTCACCAACACACTTCCCATTGAAACAGTAAATTGATAATAGCAAGTAGTTGTAAGGAAAGGGTACATCTGCCCACCTAGCAGCCACCCACTCCCCCACAAACGAATGTACCCCTTCTCTCCCTCTGTGCAGGGACAGAATCCCCTAGATCCCAGAGGGATGAGAAGCATGGCCTCCACCTACAAGGGAGCAGTAAGTGTCCCCAGAGAAGGGAGTTCCACCCCAGGCCCTGGTGCAGGGCTCTCTCAGTAAGGCCTACACCATGGACGCAGAGGAAAACATCCCGTAGGCCCAGCTGTGTGGGTGGTATTTTTCTGTAGTCAAAGCAGAAATAAGCCATTGTTCAAAAGCACTTCAAATTAATTTTACATATTTTTCAAAATATGGAAAATAATAGAGTCATTATGAATATATTTGACCCCCACATCACAAAGAGATGCTGAAATAAATATAAGTATGTGACTGAAGTGGAACTAATTCAGTGTCCTAAGGCTTTAAACAAACAAACAAAAAAGTGTCCCCACAAATTCAATAATAAATGCTTAGGTTGTATTTTAATCTAATTGGAGTGAGAGAACAGGTTCAGTGGTGTCCTTCAGGTTTAAGAAAGTTGTTTACTTGGAAAATGCAAGAGGATTCTGTGGGTGACACCACCTGGACCAGCATTGGCTGGGATGAAAGCCTCACGCCAGTGGGGACAGGGAGGATTCTACCTGATTCTGACCAGCTCAGCGACCTGGTCAACTTCTTTACTCCCTGTGAGTCTCCTTCCTTCATAAAAGCGAACTGATACAGCATTCTCTTAATACAAGAAGAAAGTGAAATAACAGACTATGCAACACAGGGCAGACTCAATCATACTGCCATTAATGTCAGACTTTAGGAAATTATACTATTTGCTAAAAATCCAGGACTTTTTTTTTTTTATAACATATGCCAATAAAAATGTCACTGTCTAATTTAGACCAGCTAAAACTTTAAATTACTTATAATATAAAATCCAGACTAAGGTGTATGTGTTCAGCTGTTGATGCAATCTGTATCAACCCAAAGGATGTCAACAATTAGCTTAATCTGCTTTATAGGCCTTCACCGACTTTCAGAAAATAATACCAAACAAACTTTTCTTCATTATGAACCTGAAATTGTTTCAGAGCTAACTCTCTTGTAACTCACTGAAAATTTTTGTTAAAAATTTAAAAACTAAATATGCCCCCTTTATTTCAACAAATTAGCGGTCTTAAATTCAACAGTTTATAGAGTTATGGTTAATTTTCCATGGGCAGGTAAACACCTCGAAGTTATTTGTATATCAACGATTGAATTAATTGGGCCAGGCACGCTGGCTCACATCTGTAATCCCAGCACTCCGGGAGGCTGAGGCAGGTGGCTTGCTTGAGCTCAGGAAATTGAGACCAACCTAAGCAAGAGCAAGATTCCATTTCTAAAAAAAATAGCCAGGCGTGGGGGGCGGTGGGGGGCACCTGTAGTCCCAGCTACTTGGGAGGCTGAAGCAAGATCACTTGAGCTCAGAGTTTGAGGTTGCTGTGAGCTATGACACCATAGCACTCTACGAAGGGTAACAAAATGGGACCCTGTCTCAAACAACAACAAAGATTGAATTAATTATATAAGAATTTGTAAATTTCTACTGGATTACACATACTTTATTTTTCTAAATTGGATTGTTTTCTTAAATGGTTTAAGGTAATTAGATTACCCTTTGTGGGTAGCAATTCATAGCCAAAACAGTTTCCTACCAGTCTCATATTGCATAATTTTCAAAAATAGTTTCATTTATAGAGCTCAACAGAATGTTATATTGGTATTCCATTACACTTCCCTTGTTATCAATGTCTGCAGTCAGTACAGAGCATGTCTGATTCCCTACTTGTCCATGGTCATGAGAGTCGAATCCCACAATTTAACAATCCTGTGGTGTATGGCAATACAACAAATGTACGGACCCAGAGACCCAAGTGAAGTCACAGTCCCTGGGATGGGCATGAACTGTCATTTCCTCTAATCCAGTGGTTCTCAACCTGTAGGTCACAACCCACAGGAACTGTATTAAAGGGCCGCAGCATTAGGAAGATTGAGAACCACTGCATCTTATCTAACCTCTTCTTTCACAGATGGGGAAAGGAAATTTCCAAGAGTTGAGACTAGAATGCAGCCTTCCTTAGCCCACACTCCACACTCAGCTAAAAGTGGGTGGTTTGACTAAAAGTCACTGGTGTGACCAAGTAGAAGGGTCAAGCTCCTCGAATGCTTGTGGCTGCCCACAGTGAGAGTGGCCAGGGAAATTCCTGGGCTACCTAGGAGTTACTGTGAGCTCTGTACTTAGATAAAAATATCAAATGTGCAGCCCTATCCATGATCCCATCTCAGATCTGCAAAGCTACCCTTCAAAATCCAGCCTGGTTAAGAGCACGCCTCCCATACAGGTTCACAGAGGGCAGGCACCTCCTCCTGGCTCCAGCCAGCACCAAGTCAAACATAAGGAAACTGGAAAGTGATACCACTCCTTGTGCAAACATAGCCACTTCAGAATGTGCAAGCAATTCTAATGGAAAACAACCCAGAGTCCCTCACATTTAGTCACCAAGTTTACAATTACTAAGGTTTAAAATCCTCAGTAATGCACAAATAAAATAAAATTTCCGACACCATGTTCAGTAGCAGGTTCACCATCTAAATGCTTCTAAAACATTCCATTGGTAACTGCTGTCGAGCTCCCCAGCACACTTTCTAAGGGTTGAAAGAGCTCATATTTCTACCTAGTCTTTAAATGGGACGGCATTAACACATTATATGGTATATTGCTAGTAAAATTGCGAGTGGATTTTGAAGGGCAAGCTAAATTCCCACAAGGCAGAATTCCACTTCTTCCACATCCTAATCCTCTGTTATGGTCCTTTCCCCAGTTTAAAAAAAAGAAAACGGTCTATAGACAAAAGAGACTCCCAAGAGGTATCAAATATGTACGTTTAAGGGTTTCCTCCTTTTTTTAAACTGAGGGAAAGTGGATGCTTGCCCCTCCCAGACATCCTCACAGGAGTAAATTTGGCAGAGTGGCCCCTCCTCTGACATAGGAATGAAGTTATCTCGACCAGCAGCAGCAATCTGCATATTTCTCCTCCTGCCCTCACTTTCCATTTCCTCCTCTTCCTGGACAAAGTGTGACACTTCTCAGGGTCTCAATTTCTCGACCCAGAAAACAAAGAAACACTTCACTCAACCTTGTGAGCATCCCTTGAAATGATGGAAAATCCCCAGGGCTTCCACCTCTCCTGCAC
Source organism: Galagoides demidoff (assembly GCA_963574575.1). Lineage (NCBI taxonomy): Eukaryota > Metazoa > Chordata > Mammalia > Primates > Galagidae > Galagoides > Galagoides demidoff. The sequence goes on along the minus strand of CAUYQV010026333.1, from coordinate 9,711 downwards.
CACAGTGGGACGTGGGCTGCTGGAACACTCCTTCACCAGTCAAGGCCGGCCCTTTCCACCCACTTCCCTGTGGAATTGTGAAGGATCTTGCATTGCCAGTGACAACCTGGATTGCCGGCTACAAGCTGCAGAGCATAGTCACTCCCACCTGTGGCTAGAGCAGCAACATGGCCCAAGAAGTCCCCCAGGTGGGAAGGGAAGGGTGCTCTCTGCACAAAAAGTTCCCGGCCTCAGACACAGTCTTAGGACTAAAGAAATGCAACTTACCTGCCTCCTCTCATCAGGAGCCTTCAGAAAAAGTGCATTAATTACTGCAATGGTATAGGTTTGGATTTCTTGATCCAGCCTGTAAAGATACAGGACAATAAAGAAAGTCAGAAGAGGCTACCCCTGAGTTGGACCATAATGAGATTCAAAATTACACACACACACCAGCCAAAAAAAAAAAAAGCCAGAGAGAAAGGGAGGGCCTAGAGAACGTATTTCACCCATCACAAGGCTGGACACACAGTAGGTGTGCGATTACTGTTACTAACTGAACAGTGTACTGCATAGTGAAGATCACCCAGAATTATAGGCAGCCTTCTGCTCTACTAGGATTAAAAGCGAACCCAGGAGCAGTGGGAATCGTAGCAGCAGCAGCAGGAGTTGTGTGTGTGGATGGGTCAGTGTAATTTTCTGTGTGATGCGTAAAGTGTATCGGCAAATAGTTCTAGAAGTCACCACATCCCTGGGCTAATTTAAAGGAAATTACTTTGTCTCCCTGGTTATGATATTACATATTCTAAAAATCTATTTCCAAATAGAAACTTTTTAATAACCAAAAGAATAGGTATTTATGTTTATAAATTTGCTTTTCACTGGAAAGAAATTAGAAATTCTAAATGAAGCACAGATCTAACATGGTAAATAGTAAAGGGACGGATCCAAAAGATAAACAAAGAGTGGACTGCAAACTGTATTCAGGGATAATTTGTCAGGCCGGTTAGGGAGTGATGTTGCCTAGAACACCTTTGGCAGGATGGGATTCAAAACCTAGTTCACCACAGGCTGGCTGTGTGGCTTTGGATAAGTTCACGGGGATCCCCCAAACACAGTTCCCTCATCTGCAATGGTCAAGAACACAACTATTTTATGGGATTGCTGCTTTGAACATAAAATAGATTATGCACATGAAATCTTTCGCACAGGGCTTGATGAATAATGAATTCTCCACTTTGGTGAAGTGCTTTGTAAGTGAACATGTGTGCCCTTAAGATTCAGAGAAAAGATATAAAATGTAAAGTTAATTCATGTCACATTCAGGAAAATGTAGAACAAGTCTTATTTCTACAGAGGTTACACATCAAAATCATCATCTTGAAGAACGTGATAACTTTTACTGAGGCCACAATCCACAGCTTCTGGGAGTTAAGTTTTAAATGCAGATCATGCTCCTGCCTCCAAACAAATATTACAGACACAGCACTGAACATTTCAGAGAATTGCTAAACAGACACACATACTCCCACCCTGCACCACCAATCCAAAGGAGTCCATCAGGTTCCTCCTTGAGAATTTGCAAATGTGACTGAGAGAGCCAGTGAGTGAGCTGTTGGGAGTCGGGAGTCAGGTCCCTCTAAGCACCAGCCAATAGGCTGGAGAAAAGACCTGTTGCCGAGGACTCCAGGGAAGCCACAGTTTCTCTCCTTCTCAAGGCTTAGCCATTTCAGTTGTTTCTGGATTCTACATGGCACGCCAATATCCTTCCAATAACTCCTTTTCTTGTGTAAGCCAGCCCACAATTGTTTGTTGCCACCCTCAACCTAAACTATTTTAGTTTCTAAAGTAGCACCAAACAGAAGACTCTGTCTCAGCTTGGTATCATCCGAGACGACCTTACTAGTTACTGACAGGAAGAAAGACGGGAAACAGCTCCAAGTGCAGGCTGCAGGGGCAGCCGTCTCACTTCCACCTTATAGTTCAAGCCACTACGAAAAATATCCATCTATGTATATATCATCAAATATAAAAGAGGAAGGTCATTACGATCACCTTGAGCCTTACTGAGGAAGAATTTTTAAATGCTAGTCATCCTCCTGCCTCCAAACAAATAATGATATAAATAAATTTTTTAAAATTTCTTACTACAGGCTAGGTGCAGTGGCTCACGCCTGTAATCCTAGTATCCTGGGAGGCCGAGGTGAGTAGACTGCCTCAGCTCACAAGTTCAAGACCAGCCTGAGTGAGAGCAAGACCTCGTCTCTAAAAATAGCCAGGAGTTGTGGCAGGCACCTGTAGTCCCAGCTACTTGAGAGGCTGAAGCAAGAGAATCAATCGCTTAAGCCCAAGAGTTTGAGGTTGACATGAGCCGTGACACCACAGCACTCTTCCGAGGGTGACAAAATGAGACTCTGTCTCAAAAAAAAGAGAGAGAGAAAAGAATTCTTACTTCAAAATGTCTAACATAAAATTTCTAATCAACTAGGAAGATACTCATTATATTGCAAGAAACATTATCTTACATGATTAAGGAAAGAGCTTGTTGAGAACTTAAGAGAACAAATCGCCCTATTTCATCTTATTAAAAGTAAAACTCTGCCAGTATATACGACATGCATCAAAACTGAAAACCTGCTAAGGGCCCACGCTGGAGACAAACACGGACCTCATCTCTCCAAGGGGTGGGAGCCAGAGGGAAGTCACCAGGCTGTCCCAGGGCAACAACATATGGCTTGGTTACATGCCAAAGAGAGGTTCTTTTTCTGCACATTTAATTGAACCAACACGGAGCGTTTCCTAGGGCATCATTGTGGTTGTATTCCCGATGCATGTCCCCTCCCCAGAGCCACTGGAGCATGCTTACCCTTGAAGATGTGGAATGAGCTGGCCGATGGTGATCTCTTGCGCCACCTTCTGGTAGAGGTCATGACTGTTGAGTACCATCGACTCCAAAATAGCCAAGGACCGCTGCAGGATTGAGAGGTCTATGGCTGACTTATTCACAAAACTCGCTATCTGAAAATGCAAGCGGGAGACAATTGACTGTTCATGCCAAGTAAAACAGAGAAGTGGAAAAGGGAGCAAATAAATAAATCGGGACCTCAGTTAAGAAACAGCAGACATTGAGGTTACCTGGAATCACTGGAAAATAGCAAGAACTGCATCAAGTCAACGACTGTTCATCATTACAGAGCATGATCTACGTTACTTCTATATTTCAATGATTTGTTCGTTTGTTTTAAATAGGAATAATTCTTTAGGGAATTATTCCTTCTGGTTTTCCAGGAATATTTTTCTGAGTTTTAGCTTCCAAGGCAGACAATTTCGACACGTGTGTAATACCGACTGAGACAGTAATTTCGACGTATACTAACAGCCCTCCTCTTCCATTCCAGGTTGCTCCTTTATCCACATAATCCGTGACTTTTATGTCCTTATTTTGTTGCTTTTGTGTTCTTAAGGGACTCACACAAATCACACTCATGGACGCAATTCAACTGGCAACTTCTCAGTCACTGGCCACTCTCACTGCTATTCCTAAACAAAAAAAACTCTTAACTGCTTTCTTCTGATTTCTTACAGTTAAAATAAATTCTTTTCATCTCTCCCAAATGTAGCAAAGAGGGAATTGTTTAAGTTAGTAGTGCTAAAAGTCAAAATACGACGTTAAGCTCTAAAATACATTCCCGAAGGAATTAATCACTAAAGCCCCAAACATAATAAATCACATTGTAAGAAGGAAATAAAATAAGGGTGAGAAAAATGGATCACAGCAATCCAAACACATGGGCACCATAAAGGTTTTATTTTACGGGCTTCATTAAAAGTTATTACTGTCTGTTGACAACGTACAATAAAAGGCCATTATTATATCAACATAATGTCTGCTTTCTTAGAAGCTAAATTAACTTGGTTCCATCACAAGTAAATACTTGCTGCTTCCTTCTGTCAACACAAATTTCTCCCTTTCAGTTGTGCCATCGACCCCTCTCCTTATCCCCTCTCCACTCGTGCACATGATAAAATGTAAACGCACCCATGGCAACACCCAGTTGCCATCCCAATGGCCTCTAATTCACTGACCCTGGTGAAAACAGGGGTGGGAGATGCAAACATCAACACCTTCCCAACCTTTGATACATCTGGACCTCAGGCAGTGGGAAATAAATTATGTGAAGAAATACAGTGACATCATGATTTTACATTCTAAAAAGGCATTGTTTTATAATATGAGCAGTAGGGGCTCAGCGCCCAGAGCTCAGTGGTTAGGGTACCACCACATACACCATGGCTGGTGGGTTGGAATCCGGCCCAGGCCTGCTAAACAACAATGACAACAACAACAAAACAGCCAGGCATTGTGGCAGGAACCTGTAGTCCCAGCTACTTGGGGAGGCTGAGGCAAGAGAATTGCTTAAACCCCAAGAGTTGGAGGTTGCTGTGAGCTGTGATGCCTTAGCACTCTACTGAGGGCGACATAGTGAGACTCTGTCTCAAAACAAATGTATATGAACAGTAGGAAAAATATGGGAATTTTAAGATTCTCAAAAAACTGCTTTTACTACTCTCAGAGCTAATAAACTGATCATGTTTACGGTCCCTGGCAAGTCCTTGCCTTAGTCCTCACGGTCTGCTCAGTTCACCAAATCCACCATGCATGGCCATTTTCCTTCTTTAGAGCCATCTTTCCCTGACAAAAGTCCAATTACACTGTGTTCCTCGTTTAATCAGAACTCAGGCCACTCTCTAAGCAGAGTATAAACTCCTTGACTTCTCCACCATCACCTACCCCCACCACCACCTCACGATCTCAGCATAATTCTTGGCACTGGTATTAGGAAACTGAAGAGCTCATAAAGAATTTCACTGACAATCCTAGGGTTTTTCTCTCCACTAACTTCCTCCTCTCTCCTGGCTCCCCTTTTTGTCTTCATTTCTTTAATCTGAATGTGCCTTAGGTCTCCACAGAGACTTCCCTGCTGCTGATACTGTCAATCTCCCTCCACCCTCCATCCCCTCTTTTCATTCAGTCAGTATTTATTCATTAATTCCTTCATTTAAGTTATAAAACAGGCCAGCACTGTCTTCCAGGTCTGGAGCTACAAAGATGTGCACCACTCACATAATTTGTAACTTTAAGAACCTGATAGTCTAGCAGATAGAGATAAAAGGCCACGTACTATGAAGTATATTAAATGCTTACTCCTGGCACCTAAAAGGATACCTCCATTTGGATATTCCAACAAAGGCTAAATTTCAATGGGGTAAAAAAAATCAATCTCATTGTCTTTCCACTCCTTCCTTCCTAATTATTACCCTTTTCCAAGTATCCACGATCATTAGTGATTAATACGTACTATGCCCAGCTCCCTGTCTTCTGTCCCGTGAGTACATCTGAGATGTCTCCCTTCTGATGTTCCGTGTATACACTCAACATTAGCCCACTAGTCCACCGTCTTCCATCCCTTCTATGTTCAAGTTTTCCATCAAGTGGAAATTTACCCACTACTTCCATAAATATCCTTTCGGCAATATTTCCATTCTCAGAATATTCAATCAGAACTTTCCATGTTTTCTGATACAAAGTACACCTTCTTATAATGGTCTGAAAGTTATCTACAAATCATCAACTCTCCAGATTTGCTCAGTGGTGGCAAAATAACGTGTGGTCTTTGCTGTCATTCAGACATATTTATATCCACGTACATGTTCCATTTCCTTCCATTTGCCATTTCAATATATTTCTTTCCCATGAAACTAATCCCTTATTTTCATGAAGGTATCCTCCAAAATTAATTTACCTCTTCCTTGACACACAGAATCCAATTATCCTAGCAATCCCAAAGCATGTTACATAATGAGCATTCTATGTAACACACCCAGCCAAGTACCTGCCGGACACAGAGTACATCCTCAGTTTGTTAGTGTCCTGTGCATAATTCTGGAGCAGCTACTAGTCAAGGCACAGGGGCTAATCCAAAGAAATGTATTATTATTGTCAAAAGAACTCGAGACAAACTCCTTATCAGTGAATGTACAAATTAGTGAATGAACAAATGTTATTCTCTATGTTCAGTTTGAAAACTACAGATCTTAGTATAGCTATAGAAGCTGGGGAGATTGCTTGGTTAAATTTAAATTTTCTCTGTCCCTCAAAAAATTAATAACGATTTTGTTTGTCTTCAATTTCCCCCTGGTTCCATGATTGCATTTTTGGTTGACACAGGTGAGCCAGCCTGTGTCAGCATATATCACAAGGAATAATAATTAAGAGGAGTTAGCAATAATTATATACTTACATATACACACACACACACATATATATATATATATATATAATCACACACATACACATATATATTATCTCCTTATGCTGCTCATTCATTGAAAAATGTTACCTAGATAAAACAAAGGAATATATAAGTAACTTTTAAGGGCATGAGTGAACCAATGATCCAATGAAGACTTCTTAGAATCACTTAGAGTAAAATCTTAAAATTTTCCCATATGATCAAAACCTATGGAACCACGGGAAGCATGGTGCTCCACTCCCATATTTTAAATTATTCAAGTAGAGGCCCATAAATCTCCTTAGTTTTTAAGGGGAAAAAATTTTCAGGTCTCTAAACCAAAGTGGCAGGATGTTTGTCCAGGCACTAAAAACATTTTCAGGGTGAGCCAGGTTCTCCTGCACAGCTAAGATTTCAAGAGCATTTATAAGAAAGTTTCCTTCCAAGAGAAGGCACTGATGTTATACTTGGCTGGGGGAAAACCAACTCACAACACAGAAAGTTCTATTTTTTTCCCTTTTTTTCTTCCCCATGTTTTCCTACCCTCTTCTTGAGTAGCCAAGTCTTTAAAAAGCAATGACATTATATATTGGCATCAAGGGATTCCAAGTTTCAGAGTGTTTATGAAACGATGTTATTTGTTGCAGCCAAAATGTGTAAACTAGAATCTAGATCCTCACAAACACAACAGATAAAGTAATAGAGGAGATAGAGGCTGGCAGGGAAAAAATATTTCTCCCAAGTGGTATGAATTTGGCATTAATAGGAAGCCAACTCTAGACCACAGAGATAGGCAGCTTTTGTGAGCCCATTTCCTAGTTGATTTTGGTCGAGATAAAGCCTCATTTAAAAGACAGTTGCCTGTATACAATTCCTGGGTTGTCAAAGTGCTGAATCCGGTCCAGCTAATGAATAAAAAAAGTTAACCTTACGAAAAAATTAAGTAATTTCTTGATGTCTATTTTTCAAATTCATATAAGGGATCTCTATACTGCAATGCATGAAAACAGAATGACTAAGAATGAGGACATGGAATGAACTGTGTTGCTTTTTAAAAATATTTCATTTTTTAAGTGCTTATCTTATGTTAGACTTAATGTAATTCTTGATTTAATTTCAGTGAAGGAAAACTCTTAAGTAGTTAGAAAATTAAATTACTGTCATCCTCTCTGACTACTACTGACACCATTTAAAGAAACACAGCTTGTCATTTCCCTTCCATTCATAAGCGAAATTTGACTTAAAATACACTTAAATACGGTACCACTGTATTCCTTCTCTTCTTCAACTTGTGTTTTTGCTATTAGTGGTTCTTAGGCAAATTTCATTTCACAGAGATGTATTAAGCCCTTACTCTGTGCCAGGCCCTGATGATAGATACTGTCAGCAAGAAGCCGTGTTTCTGCCTTCCTAGGTTAACCATCTATTGGGAGAGATGGTCTGAGATACACAAAATTCACAGCAATGTGATAAATGCTGACAGAGGCACATACAGGAGCACTCAGGGGACTAGAGAACAGAAGAAATCACTTAACTCTGCCACTAAGGTCAGGGAGGGATGAGGAAGGGACAATGCTGGCTAACCCAGGCTCCGGGAACCACTTTTTGCACTCAGAAATCACAGGTGCATGATAATTGGGAAAGAGCCCTGAACCATGCGACCAAGGACACCCCACTCACTCCATGACCTCACTCAACCCCTGCAAGCCACTGCACCCCCCGCCTCCCGACCAGAAATAACAAGACTGTCTGTTCTGTTCTGGAAAGGATTGCTGTTAGGAATCAAAAGAGCTAATGTCAGTGAAAGGACAACATAACTTCAAGGAATTCACATTCAGCACAACATCATTGCCACATTCTACAGCAAAAGAGGCTCTAATAACAGACCAGCAGGGCAATTTGGATGTGGAAAAGAAGGCCTGCTATAAATTCACAAAGAGTAAAATTTTTGCCTAGTGTAAGAAAATCCACAAACCCCAGTATCTTCAGGTTCAGACTTGCTTCTCTAGAACTTATCTCAGGGAGACAGAACATAGCAATTCATTGTCCGCTCTCCGAATCTAACATGTACACTCCCGGCCACCACCTAAGGAAGGCATTTTACAATCATAGCAATTTTGTCGGCTTTTACATCTATAATAGATTCTTTTCTGTTTAGCAATTTACGCCACTAGGCAAAAGGCCGCTTACTCCTTTTTGGTGTGTCTTCTGTGATTCCTTTGGCTTTACGGACTTGGCTATAAGCAAAAAGTGTCCAGCGGTATGTCGAGAAAGCCCTTATCTTAAATAAACACGCAATATAGAGCAGGCATGCAACCTGTCAGGCCTCCAATCCCAGCCCCTGACTGGACGGCCTTGGGCTATCAGATGCCCTTCAATTCAAGGCAACATTTCCCCCAAGATACTGATTAATTCAAGAAGAAAAGCAGTAACTTCACAGGGAGGGCACCAAACAGATACCACGTCAGCCACGTCCCCAGGGGTAACATCACCACCAAGAAGAGAAACCGACAGCAAAGACCGGGAATGGGGTGCCTGGGAAGGACGCACCACTGCTTCCCCAGCACTTCCCCCCAAACCGCAGACCCGTCCTTCATTTAACCATGAGGCAAATATAAGACAAATCCAAACTCAGGGACATTCTGCAAAATAACTGGCCAGTGTCAAAGTCATGAATGACAAGGAAAAAACTGAGGGACTGTCACACATTGGAAGATGCTAAAGAGATGTGACAACCAAATCCAATGCGGACCCTAGATCTGATCCTTAATCGGCAGGAAAACAGTGAAATCAAATGAAGGGATTGCACCCCTGCTAATTTATTTAATTTCAACAGTTGTACTATCATTATGCAAAATGTTAACATTGGAGAAGCTGGATAAAAGGTATACGGAAAATTCTGTGTCACTTTTTTGCAACTTTGCTGCTATTCCAAAATAAAAGGATTTAAACTTCAAGTGAACCTTGCTGGACTTTGCTTTGATTTTCCAGCTTGCACAGATTCACTGAAATTCTTTATTTTAGATAACCCTTCCCAGTAATCTATACTCATAAAATAAACTTGTGAATTCCAAACATCTCTTTATTCCTAACACAGTGGTGAGGGGGTGGAAATGCCAAAACATTTATAAACCATTTCATTTCAGAAATACAAAGAGAGGAAGAAAATAAGTTCATAACTAGGAATCATTCATGATTCAATACTACATTTAAGATTCTGAAGATAGGCTCGGCGCCTGTGGCTCACGTGGCTAAGGCGCCAGCCACGTACACCAAAGGTGGCGGGTTCGAATCACCAGCCCGGGCCCGCCAGACAACAATGATGGCTGCAACTAAAATATGGCCGGGTGTTGTGGCGGGCGCCTGTGGTCCCAGCTACTTGGGAGGCAGAGGCAGGAGACTCACTTGAGCCCAGGAGTTGGAGGTTGCTATGAGCTGT
>CAUYQV010026332.1:0-52049 GCA_963574575.1 Galagoides demidoff | reverse complement strand
CATATGTCTGTAGGCCATGCGTCTGTCTTCTTCAGAGAAGTTTCTCTTTAAGTCTCTTGCCCACCCTGCGATGGGATCACTTGTTCTCTTCTTGCTACTACGCTTGAGTTCTCTGTGGATTCTGGTTATAAGACCTTTGTCTTATAACCAGTTTCAGTTTTCTGCATGTCGCTAGCCAGTTCGTCCGGCACCATTTGTTGAATAGGGGATCTTTTCCCCATTCAATGTTTTTAATTGGCTTGTCAAAGATCATATAGCGGTAAGTAGCTGGGTTCAGCTCTTGGTTCTCTATTCTGTTCCATACATCTACCTGTCTGTTTTTGTGCCAGTACCATGCTGTTTTGATTACTATCGATTTATAGTATAGTCTGATGTCTGGTAGCGTGATCCCCCCTTCTTTGTTTTTGTTTCTGAGTATTGTCTTGGCTATTCGAGGTTTTTTTCTGATTCCATATAAACTGCAGTACTATTTTTTCGAGATCTTTAAAATATGACAATGGAACTTTAATAGGGATTGCATTGAAATTATGTATAGCTTTCGGTAGTATAGACATTTTAACAATATTAATTTTTCCCAGCCATAAGCAAGGTATGTTTTTCCATTTGTTAGTATTTTCAGCTATTTCTTTTCTTAGAGTCTCTATTCCATTCACAGTAGTGCCAAAGAAGATGAAATATTTGGGAGTTTACCTAACAAAGGACGTGAAAGATCTTTATAAAGAGAACTGTGAAACTTTAAAGTGGTTTTCTAGGTCTAGGAAGAAGTGAGAGCTACACTCATTATCTGTAACTCTTTTGATGTAATTGGACAGACCCTTAACTAAGAAAATACCTAAATATTAATTCTGATTTTGCCCCTATTCTTCAATGTGGTGTCCAATCTTCTGAAACTGGAGCCATATATGAAAAATATCACACCTGAGAGGCTTCCAGTTCTCAGTAGTCATATGCATAAATATTAATAGCTGAAAAGTTGGCACTCTTTGGGAAGGTGGGTTATGGCCCTAGCCAGAACATTAAATCATTCACTTTGTTTACACAATAAGACTATCTTGAGGCATTGATAATGATGAACTATGACTATTATGGCAAATATAATATAAAAACATACTTTTGAACTTTCATGTTGTGAATTTTCAGTGTCTGTGAACTCTCATCTCTCTGCTATGTACTATGGTATAAATAGCTTTGGCTAAACTGTAAAAGAAAATGGAAAAGAAACATGTTATACAACCATAAAATAGCCTACAACTTGCCTCTGAATGGCCGTGGGACAAGAGGGACTTTTGGTGTGCAACTGAATAAATCTGGGGTATCTTCTTACTTATTTGGCTTTACTTAGAGATTTTGAAAAAATATATAATCAGCTTGGCGCCCGTTGCTCAGTGGTTAGGGTACCGGCCACATACATTGGGGCTGGTAAGTTCATACCCAGCCTGGGCCTGCTAAACAACAATGACAACTATAACAACAACAACAACAACAACAACAAATAGCTGGCGATGTGGCAGGCACCTATAGTCCTACCTACTTGGGTGGCTGAGGCAAGAGAATCGCTTAAGCCCAAGAGTTGAGGTTGCTCTGAGCTATGATGCCACAACACACTACCAAGGGTGACAAAATGAGATTCTGTCTCAAAAAAAAAAAGAAAGAACAAATATATAATCATTATATTTATACTAAATATAGGATGATTGTGGCAGATAAGGTAATGGTTATGGGGGGAGGGTGGGTGGAGGGAGGGTGATTGGTGGGATCACGCCTATGGTTCATCCTATAAGGGTACATGTGAATCTCTCTAACTGTAGAATATAAATGTCTTAACACAATAACTAAGAAAAGACATGAAGGCTATGTTAACCAGTTAGATGAAAGTATTTCAAATTGTATACAGAAACAGTATACTGTACCCCATGATAATATTAATGCACACTGCTATGATTTAATTTTAAAAAGTAAAAAATAAAAAAATAAAATAAATGAAAATAAAAAGATAAATTAAAGCAAAATATGAAACTAAAGAAAACTCTAGCTTGGTATCACGCTTTTAAGACAATTATTTACTCTTCTCTGCTATTAACCATACTTTTGTGAAAACTTTTGAGGTACAATAACTTTGACAGTTATTCAAGGTGGTATTTTAAAACTCTAATAATTATGGTTGGTGATGATGGTTATAAATGTATATATACCACCAAACTGTACACTTAGAAATAGTTAAATTGGTCGGAGTGTGGTGGCTCATGCCCAATCTTAGCACTCTGGGAGTCTGAAGCAGGAGGATCCCTTGAGCTAGGAAGTCCAAGACTGGCCTGAGCAACATAGTTAGACCGCATCTGTATTAAAAATAGAAAAATCAGCCTGGACCTTGTGGTGGGCACATATAGTCCCAGCTACTCAGGAGGCTGAGGCAGGAAGATCACTTGTACCAAGGAGTTTGAGGTTGCTGTGAGCTAGGCTAGTGCCATGTCATGCTAGCCTGGGGTGACAGAGCCATGCTATACCTCAAAAAAAAAAAAAAAGATTAAGTGTTTAAATTTTATGAGTATTTTATCACAATTTTGAAATTTTGGGGAAAAAAACTCTACTAAAGTTGAATGTTATGAACAAAGGTAGATTATTCCAAGAGGTTTTCATATAGTTTGAACATGCATTTCATTTAATTTGAACATGCAGTTTCTGAATTGACCACTGTAGTCTGTTGTTCAACACAAGAATCATCTCTAATTGCAGTCATGAAAAGTATGCCTGATTCCAAGTTTTAAAAATACCCATCACTTCCTTTTTTTTTTTTTTTTTGGTCTGTTTGTTTGTTTTTTGCAATTTTTGGCCAGGGCTGGGTTTGAACCTACCATCCCCAGCATATGGGGCCAACGCCCTACTCCTTTGAGCCCCAGGCACCACCCCCTATCACTTCCTTTTGAAAACGATCTTTACTTACCACTTCTCACTTTTGTGGCTATCGTTGTACCTCCATCAATTAGTACCTGTGACACTGTCCAAGTTTCTGATTTTAATCCAGGATGGAAGAAGAATGTACAGAAATAAAACTGTCAGAAATAGTTCAAAATAAAGAAAAATAAACTTCTAAGACTGCATCCTAAGGAAGTAAGTAAGGCAAAAATCTAGCTATATTTTTCCTTTTACCAGTAGAAAAAACTTGATTGATGACCCAATGACCCCAATAAAGAACCGTTTTAATTATGAAAACTCCTTACATTTTGTAACAGAATACTTAAACAGCCATTTAAGTATATCAGCTGGGTGTAGTGATATAAAGTCAGGGACTCAGAAGGCTGAGGCAGAAGGATTACTTGAGCCCAGGAGATCAAAACCAGCCTGGGAAACACAGCAAGACCCCATCTCTACAATAAAATAAAATATATAGCTGAATATTTATTGCTAGGAAAAAAATATGTATGTAAAGAACAAACAGGAATAGAAGTTTAATAACAAGGCGTTAATAGTATTTATTTCTGGGTGGATGGGTTTATTTTTTCCTACATCCTGCTTATTTGTATTTTCTTTAGTAGCAATTGCTTGTCATAAGAAAAAAAAAAACAAAGTTTTCAGAAATGCTTATTCAATATGTTGTCATCACTTGCTTATTCATTAATCCAATAAATATATTCACTTGTTGAATTAATTAAAACTTAGTCCTTGCCCTCATGGCTCTTAATTTATGAGGAAGAAAGACATGATCAAGCAATCTTGAAATTCCTGTCTTTTATTATCATCACTTAATTGCCTAGTCATTCCCTCCTTTCTCAAAGCACTTTCGCCCTCTGCTTATAGTATCTGCCTCCCTGCATTTTCTGTCATCATCATGTGCCACTTTAGTGTCCACATGAACAACTCATTCAAAACCTATGAACTCTGTGTGACTTCACCAGCTTCTACAGCCACTTAACTCAGCAATTTATACTCCAAGTACACTCTTCACTTCTAACCACCTAGAAACTACTCCACAACTTTAAAGTCCAATATATTGATCTTTGACTATAACCACTTATCCTTCTAGATTTTCATTCCTTTACTCCCTAAACACCTGCTTTCTTACCTAATTTTGACTTCCATTCCTTAACCAGTCCCTTCTTTCAAACTATAATCACCCACATAGCTTCGTATCTTTTTCTGTCCAGCCTAGACTGTCAGGTACATAAGCCTTTCCTGCTAGTAACCTTTCTCCCTAGTTAAATTCCTTCTCCTGTTCCTAGCTCATACACATATTTTATACCATTTTACTTCAGCTCATACTTGCTACTTCTCCTCTGCTCTTATCTCTTTCTGTACCTTATCAGACCAAAAAAAACTATCAGATATGAACTCCCTTACCTTCCTGCTCTATATATAACCATCTTCACCTCTTTCCTTTTAGTTTCAGGAATCAGTGTCCTTTCTCTTTTTCCATGTTAATTCTTTTACCTGCACCCTTGATCTCATATTCCCTCATCACCTACAGAATCTTGCTTTACTTTTATTTCTTCTCTTTTTAATCTCTCCTTTCAGCTAATTCTGTTCCCATATTTTATAAATTAAAATAAAATTTTATAAAATTTAAACTCTCTTCTCTATTCTGCACTCTCCCTACAATTATCATCCTATCCTGTCTTGAAGAAATGAAGAGCCTTGAAATAATATGCAATTATTATAAACATTATCTTTTAATATACTTTTTAACTCAACACAAACAGAATTCTGCCTCCTTAATCCATTGAAAGTGTTCTTGCAAACATCACTAAGGACACAGTTGCCAATCCCATGATCTTTTTCAGTCTACTCGACCTGTCTTTACCTTCTGAGACTCCCCCTTTCTTTCCTTTTGAAACCTCTCTCCTACTAGCTCCCTGAACACTGAGCTCTGGTGGTGCTTTTCCCACCTTCTGTCATCCCTTCTCAGCTCTTCTGTTGCATCCTATTACTTTGCGCATTTACTAATTTTGCTTTTCATTTCCTCTTACTAAAATTAGTCGCTATGAGCAACGGCATCCATTTCCCCTATAACCTCAACTACCACCTGTTTAGTGATAGTTATACCCAGCCCAGATCTTTCTTTTAAGCCTCAGTTGCGTATATTGAGTTCTGTAGTGAACTTCTCCACTTAGATTTCCGTTGCTTTAAAAAAATTTTTTTTTGAGACAGTGTCTTGCTTTGTTGCCCTGACATGAGGGCAGTGGCATGATCATAGCTGACTGAAACCTTAAACTCCTGGGCTCATGCAATCCTCCTGCCTTAGTCTCCCAAGCAGCTGGGACTATAGATGTTTGCCACCATGCCTAGGTAAGTTGTTTCCTATTTTTTGTAGAGACAGGGTCTCACTATATTGCTCAAGTTGTTTTTGAACTTCTGACCTCAAGTGATCCTACTGCCTCTTCTTGCCTAAGTGCTAAGATTACAGGCATCAGCCACCAAGCCACTCCCACACTGGCATTTATTCTTTTGTATTCAATTGTGTCCTCACTGAGCTTCTCATCTCCCTCCATTTTCCCAGTTTTCCATTTCACACCCTTAAATACACACATACACTCTCACACTCTCAAAAGCTCTGATCTTCCACTTGACCCTATGTTTTTTGATGATACAACTGTATCTGATAACTAGCCCAGTGATTAAGGTGTCATTCTAAATTTCCTTATCTCTATCTCAACCATCATTACCCTAGTCCAAAAGTTCATTATTTCCCACCATGACTGTAAAGCCACACAAAAATACTTAACATTTATTTGAAAAATAATAAAGAGTACTTTATAACATTCTCTCAGTACCTAAATTATGAAAAACACCACATTACCTTGTTAGCAAATGATGAAGTTTATATAAAAACATAGCTTCCACTATTCTCAAAATTCAGAAACCTTGTTTATAAACAGTACCTAACAGCATTCAGATTATAGCTGCCGTTGCTTAACTATCTGTTCATATTTGAATAAAGTAAATGTACATAAAGATATCTATAATAACTATTGAATTGCGTGTTAAGCAGTTCAATAAATAATAGGATTTATAACAAAATACAATTTTTACAACTTGTTAGTTCATTAGGATTTATTTATTTTTTTCTTTTTTGCAGAGTCTCACTTTGTTGCCCTGGGTAGAGCGTGTGGCATCATAGCACACAGCAACCTCAAACTCTTGGGCTTGAGTGATCCTCTTGCCTCAGTTTTTCATTTTTAGGAGTGATAGGGTCTCACTCTTGCTCACGGTGGTCTCAAACTCATGAGCTCAAGTGCTCTACCTGCCTCTGCCTCCCAGAGTGCTAGGTTTACAGGAGTGAGCCATTGAGCCCAGCCCTAAGTTTCTTTTCATTCCCATCCTCCTCATGAACAACATTTAACATATCTATGCTCTCTCACTTTATAACAATTCCTCACCTCTGAAATGATTACAGTAAATGCACCTTCATAGCCACCCTTAGAATAAGAATAGTGTACTCTTAGGTGAATTAGAGGAACTTTGCCTCTCCAAGTCTTTCCTACTTTGATCTCTGCTGCCTGAAAGGTAAAACTTTCTATTCCACAAGATATCCAACTGAAATTTTCCTGAAGTGAAATGTTAAGTGGATAAAATTCAATAATGCTAATATACAAAAGACAAACATGGAGCCTTCCTTGATCAATTGGGAAAGGAGACGGGGAAAGATGTATTTTTAGGGGCCTTCAGAAGCAATGCCTTCCAGTCATTCCTGATTTTTTTTCTGCTTTTCTTTAATGCACATGTACTTTCACAGTAGGGGGAAAATGTTCAAAAGCAAGGCCTAAGTCTAATTTTAAGGGCAAAGAAAAGCTATGTACAAAGTATTCTTACATTAAGTGGTTTAGAAGAGACTTTGAACTTTAACTTATGTACTACTATTTTTCACATCTAAAACTTTAAACTTTAGGAATGTCATAGCCAAGCATGGTGGCTCATGCTGTAATCCTAGCATTCTGGGAGGCAAAGGTAGGTAGATTGCCTGAGCTCAGGAGTTTGAGACCGGCCTGAGCTAGAGCAGGACCCTGTCTCTTAAAAAAAAAAAAAAAAGCCAGGAGTTGTGGTAGGTACCTGTAGTCCCAGCTACTTAGAAGACTGAGGTAAGAGGATCTCTTGAGCCCAAACATTCGAGGTTGCTGTGAGCTATGATGCCATGGCCCTCTAAGGATGACAAAGTAAGACTCTATCTCAAAAAATAAAATAAAATAAACTTTAGGAATTTTAATTTTATATAAAAGAAAGGTAAATTTCTTTTCTTTTAAAATTAAGTCATATATACATAGACCATGAATACATTTATGCCTTTGTGGGATTCAGTGTGTTGATTATTTGCACAAATTGGAGTGCTTATATCCTACTAATTAACATAGCTTTCCCCTCATTTACTTAATCACAGTGTTAACATTTGTGTTCAATACTTGATAGATTCGACTTGTATCCTTGAAATATGCTTCATAGGTGAGGTCCCACCATTAACCCTCCCTCTATCGAACCCTCCCCTTCTCATTCCCTTCCCCTTCCCTCCTTTATCCTGGGCTAAGTTGTGATTCATCTCTCATATGAAAGTGTGAGTGATTATAAATTGGTTTTATAGTAGTACTGAATACATTGGATTTTTTTTTCCATTCCTGAGATACTTTACTAAGAAGAATATTTTCCAGTTCCATCCATGTAAACATAAAAGAGGTAAAGTCTCCATCTTTTTCAATGCTGCATAATATTCCATGGTATACATATACCACAATTAATTGATCCATTCATTCCAGTCATGGGTCGATGGGCACTTGGGGGAAGAGGTTTTATATCTCCTCTCCTGTACTATATATCTAATATATATATATATATACATATACATGTACACACACATATATATAACTTTTATATCTCCTCTCCTGTACTATATATCATATATATATACACACACACACATACACACACACATAGATATA
Organism: Galagoides demidoff; assembly: GCA_963574575.1. Lineage (NCBI taxonomy): Eukaryota > Metazoa > Chordata > Mammalia > Primates > Galagidae > Galagoides > Galagoides demidoff. The sequence goes on along the minus strand of CAUYQV010026332.1, from coordinate 44,130 downwards.
TAAAACTTTTATATCTCCTCTACATATATCTCCTCTCCTGTACTATTTATCTAATATATATATGTATACACACACATATATATGTACACATGTACACATATATATATATGTGTGTGTGTATAACTTTTTTTTTGAGACAAAGTCTCACTTTGATGCCCTGGGGTAGAATGCCATTGTTATCATAGCTCCCAGCAACCTCAAACTCTTGGACTCAAGCAATCTTCAGGCCTTAGCTACCCAAGTAGCTAGGACTACAGGTGCCCACCATAATGCCTGGCTAATTTTTCTATTTTGGCAGAGATGGACTCTCACTCTTGCTTAGGCCGGTCTCAAACTCCTGAACTCAAACTATCTGCCTGCATTGGCCTCTCAGAGTGCTAGGATTATAAGCATGAGCCACCACACCCAGCCTCTCCTACTATATTAGTAGGATTGCAGTTTAAGTTTATTAAAAGAATTGAAGTTAAGTGAAGTCAGTTTTGGGTTGTTTTGCCAATGGCACAAACATCTAATTGATAAGAAGAAAAAACAAAAACAAAAACCTTTGTGCTTATACAAATACATCTACCAATAAGGGAAAAATTCTTTGATTAAATATGTATGATATTGTTCTACACGGACAGTTGAAATGAACTTAATCTTCTGTTTTACATCAAATTCATTGTATTTTTTTAAGAGTTTCTTTAAAATTAGGAATGTAGTCTGTATATACTGTCATGAGTTCACTAGGTCAAAAGTTAACAGTATGGGGTCATTAAGTAAATAAAATGTTAACAGCAAAAATTAAAGGACTTAAATTAAAAACATAGGGCCAAATCCTATGATGGAAAAAAGTAAGGAAGAAGTATTCCTATAAGAACTATAAACTGCTCACCTATTTAAAATAAATTACTTCTTCAGAGCTGCCTTAAAAGGTTAATTTGTTTTAAACATGTAAACATTTCTTAGTCAAAAGGGAATGTGATACATTTTAATCTCTGTATTTCCCTATAGATTTATCCTATAAGAAATAAACTGTATATACTAAGAATAGAGATGTAGCTTGAGGCTCAACTGTCTTTAAAGAACTGGTCACACATCCTCAAGTCATATCTCTTAGAGAGCAGAAGTTCTCAATTTTATTTATTTATTTAAATAAATAAGAAATGAATGTTAATAGATTCCTGGTTCCCTGTCTTCCACAACTTCCAGGGCAAGTTTCATCTCAAAACAATAAAGTTTCTTCTGTGAATGTCATAAGTTGTAATATTTTTTAAAGTTTTTACTCACTATAGTTTATTTTACTAAAAGTCTGCAATTTTCTTTTGACTAACTGTCAAGAAGAGATCCATTTCTATTATTTATTAGTCTTTTTTAATTATCTAAATTATTGTTCTCCAATATAATAATTTTTATGGACAGGACAAAAAGTTAACACCAACCCTTGATATGTTTCAATCCTTGACTATATACAGTATATGATATACCTTTTGGGTTATCACTTTTTGAGAAAAGCCCTGTTATTTTTATTTATTTACTTTTTTTTGGTAAAACTTAAGAAAAGTTTAATTCAGTATACTGGGTGATTTATGGGTGATTTATGGGAGATTAATCAGACAAAGGAAGCCAGACTAGTGAAGGTTTTTAAATCATAAAACCATTAAAGAAATATTAAATAAGCCATTAAAGCAGTGGTGCTCAACCTGTGGGTGGCAACCCCTTGGTAACAACGAAAATACATTGCAGCATTAGGAAGATCGAGAACCACTGCATTAAAAGATGTTTGGAGCTGGGGATTCAGTTGTTATCATGTCTGAAAATAACAGTGGTCTTATTTAAAGGGTTATCACAAGTAGATGGGAATAAACTTATTCTTAGAAGCTATAGGGGGCACTTCTACAATGGGTGGCAATAAGAAAGAGGCCTGCTTTAACTTGTAACATTCTGATTGCAAACCTAAATAGGTCAAATTTCCTTTATTACACTTTTACGAAGTTTATATTATTTTAAAAACAATGCTTTAAAATGCCGTATTTAATATTTTATCTTAGGTCAGCATTTTCACACTGATCTTAATAAACCCACAGGTTTATCCCTTTCCAGGAATACTTATTGGCAGATAGAAAAAATGGTTCATACTTCCTCAATAAATCTTAACCATTATTAACTGTAAATGAATTTTAGTTCAGTCTCATGATTTGTGGCCAAGAATATGGAGGCAAAATAACTTCTCATACAGGAAGATACCCTTAGACAGCTCCACAGTTGCAACAGAATAAGAATTTAAAATGCAATCTGTGAATCTACTTTAACCACTTCTAGAAATTGGTGCTCTCAATTGTGCAAAGAAAATTTCCCAAAACATAAGTCCATTTCCTAATGTGTACATAAATTTTCCTTCATATAACTAATATTGATATTATTTAAAAATCACAAAGACAAGTTTCTTGTTCATAAAACATTAATGGATAATAAAGTACTTGTATTGATCTTTCTTTAGAAGAATCTACCCAACTGCAAAGTAATGTATGTTTCTATACAGTATATTCTCTTAAGCTGATGCCTAATTAATTATAGCATGTAGTTATTTAAGTAATCTCTGAGAAGGATTTTCTAATTTTTTTAATGTGTCAGTTAGCTACAGAGGAGAGAAACTATTCAAGACAAGTGACAGAACACTGTTATTACCAACATATAAAATAAGTCAAAATGTTGAATTTTAAAAGGAGAATGTGTAAATTTGTAGGGAAAATTCATCACATTCTACCAACAAATATTAGTAAATCTTGTGTAAAAATGTAATTGCAGTAGTAGGCAAGATGCTATATCAAATTTAATAGTACATCTTAAGGTCCGATACTTCACAGATGTTTAAAAAAGAAAAAAAGTAATTTTATGGATTTGTTAAGCAAAAAAAGTACCAAAATGCCTAGGTGGTATTAAAAAAGACATATACAGCCCAGGCACGGTGGCTTACACTTGTTATCCTAGCACTCCAGGAACATAAGGCAGAGTCTCACTCTATCACCCTGAGTGGAACACTGTAGCTCACAGCAACCTCAAACTCTTCAGTTCAAGTGATCCCCTAGCCTCATCCTCCCAAGTAGCTGGGACTATAGATGCCCTCCACAACACACTGCTAGTTTTTCTATTTTTCTTGTAGATAAGGTCTTGCTTTTATACTCAAGGTGATCTCGAATTCCTGAGCTCAGGAATCTACCTGCTTCAGCTTCCCAGAGTGCCAGGATTATAAACATGAGCCTCTGTGCCCAGCCTAGAAATGTATTCTTTTAGAGTTCTGGAGATCAGAAGTCTAAAACGGGTCTCAGTGGCCTAAAACCAAGAGGTAGGCGTGTTGGCATATGTCTACAGTCCCAGCTACTGGGGCAGAGAAGCTGAGGCAAGAAGATTCTCTGAGGCCAAGAGTTTAAGGCTATAGTGAGCTATGATCCAGCCACCGTACTCCAGCCTGAGTGACACATCAAGACTTCTCTAAAAAATTATATAAACTTTTTTCAAGAGATGTAGGCAGAACGGTGTTCCTTTCTGGAGGCTCTATGAAAGAGTCTGCTTTGCTGCCTTTTTCAGCTTCTAGAGTTCATGAACCTTATAAATCTCTGGCTCATGGTTGCCTTCCATCTTCAAAGTCAGCAGTGGCTGGTTTAGCTTCACATCTTATGACTGACTCTTCTGCTTTCCTTTACACACTTTAAAAAAACCCTATAATTACATTGAGCCTCTTCAGCTAATCCAAGATAATCTATTTTTAGGTCATCTGAATAGCACCTTTAATTTCTATGTGCAATTTGAATACCTTCTCACCATTATAACACAATTTTCCTTTAGTTCCCCCCATGGACTGTCACCCATCTCTGAAATTATAACCAAACTATTTGTATAAATGCACTATTCTAGGTCTATAGAAAGTGTCTATAACTTCCAACAAATTTTAAAATGTTTAAAAATCATTAGACTGGCCCCAACAATAGTCTGAAGAACACCAGTGTTCTCTTGGAAGCATAGTTTGGCAGTGTCAACAATGAAGAGTTTCAGAATAATTTTTTATCATTATATTTTTAACTATAATCATAAAACCTTGATATGAACTCAAAGTTTTTCTTAGTGTTTTTCCTCTGTGTGTTTTTATAAGGACCATATAAGTGGAGAGAAACAAGGAGAGAGGGAACTCACCTATGCACAAGAGCAAGCAAATGATACAGATGTTCTTTGAACCAGTTTTTTTTAACCTTATGTAAATACTAAATAAACAGGTTTTTAAAATTGTTTTTTACACAGTCTCACTTTGGCACCCTGGTAGACTGCCATGACATCACAGCTCACAAAAACCTCAAACTGTTGGGTTCAAGTGATCCTCTTGGCTCAGCGTCTCTAGTAACTGGGACTATAGGCACCTGCCACAACGTCTGGCTATTTTTAGAGAGGGGGGGGATCTATTCTTGCTCAAGCTGGTCTTGAACTCACTGAGCTCAAGCAATCCACCAGCCTTAGCCTCCCCAGGTGCTAAGATTATAAGCATGAGCCACTGCACCAGGCCAAAAAGGTTTTTTTTTAAAGTTATAAATCTGTTTCAGAAAAACAAAACTTGTCAGGAAAATCAAAGGAACTTAAAAACCCTACTAAACAAATTGTTTTTAAAACATTCACCAATGTATACTGTTTTCAAGTTACTGTTCAGTATGTTTTCTTCTTTAAAAGTCTGCATTCTTTCTTGAAAGATGAACAGACCTATAGCTTTTACAGTTTTATCTGAATAAGTTAATATGCTGAAGCTAACATTCCATCAAGTGTAACTTACTCATTAGCAAGAGGGGAAAAAAGCACTGAAATTACAAGACCTTAGTTCTCCATATTACCTACATTTATCATTCATTTGCTAATGATTGCATTACAGTTTCCAAAAGCAAAATTCTATACTTTAAATTATGATTTCAGATTTACTCTTATAACAAATAAAGAGGAATAAGTAGGTAGAGACAGAAAATAGCTGGGTAGAAAGGGCTGGGGAAGAATAATTAACTTTTTACTCTATGGAAGAAAGAAGGCTGAAAACGTCTGCCCTAATTGAGTACCTAAATAATTGAGTTCTTTCTTCTTATAAAGTACATCACTCTGTGGAGTATTAACGTTCCGGGCAGGAATTCTTATTAGTTTTACCCATGAATTTGATGGTCTGAAATAAAAGGGTTTTTTCTTTCTCTTTCAAATTTAACTCAGGAATTTGCACCCCCTTGTGGTCAAACATAAAATTTTTAGTTTTCAAAAGACCATGTTTTCCAATTGGGCTTTTTGTTCAGGCATAGGAAGTACTGTATGTTACTTGATTTTGTTTTCCCTAGCAAATCAAGAAACTCTAATGAAGAATTTTAGGCTTATTAAGTAAAATTTTAACCAAAATGGGACTTATCTTCTAAATGTGACCTCCACGTAAACTTTACTCTGTGCAAAATGGAGATAATTGCACTCCACTTCACGAGTTATATGAGGATTCAATGGGAAAATGCATGTATATAGTAGGTCCTCAATAACTATTATTTATCAACACCATCCCTTTAGAATTCTCTTGACACGAGTATATCTAAAAGGACACACAGATCACAATTCTACAGTGAGGAAACCAGGTTGTGTTATTTACTTACTCATGAAGTTCTAATACAATCTTGCAAATAAGTTCCCCAAATATGTCATTTATTCAGATTCCTCTAGCTGATTCTCCCCACAGGTACATTATATTTTTAAAGTACAAAGAATTTGTGATTATCTCTGGAAGGTAGAAATTTGGATGATTTTTACTTTCCTATTTAGACTGCCCTGTTTTTTTTTTAATTATAATAACCAGAAAAAGCAATAAAACTACTCCATTTCCAAATATTATTCTTAAGAAATGGAAAAATAAATTAACATCCTTATTCACCTTACAGGAGTCATTACTCATATTTGGCTAAAATCATTTGTCAGGCTGATTTACCATTTTAAGACACTCTTGAATCAGAATGCTAACCCCTAATGGTACTAACTGAGGTACAATTTTTAAACCACCCATTAAAGAAGCCATTAAAGATATGCTCATGACTGACTCATAACTATTTACTAAAATGCTAAGCACTTTTGAAATGCCTTTAATATATTGGCTCATTTACATCCTTACAATACCAAAAGGTCCAGATCAAGTAACTCACCTAAGATAACACAGCAAGTAGCAAAGCTGGAATTCAAACCCAGGGGCAGTTTGGTTCCAGAGTCCACCCACTTAAGCATCACACAAAAGTACCACTGAACCTTAAGACAGGGGCACTGCTGTGCCTTGTTAACCCTTGATGATCTCAAGTTGCTAAAATCCATTTCTTTTCCAAAGAACCTCAACAGTGCAAACCTTGCTACCCTTCTCCCATTTCCTTACTAATTAATACTTTAAGCACTTTCAAATACATTGTCTTATTTAACCTTCACAAGGAAGGTGTTCAAATACTGACTTTATCATTACTTATCGTCTTATCATAGTTCCCAGGTTTTTTTATTTTGTTTTGTTTTTTAAGACAGAGTCTCATTATGCTGCCCTGGGTAGAGTGCTATGGAGTCACAGCTCACAGCAACTGCAAACTTGTGGGCTTAAGCGATTCTCTTGCCTCAGCCTCCCAAGTAGCTGGAACCACAGGCGCCCACCACAACACCCGGCTATTTTGTTGTTGTTGTTGCAGTTGTCATTGTTGTTTAGCTGGCCCAGGCCGAGTTCAAACCCATCTGCCTCGGTGTATGTGTCCAAAGCCCTACCCACTGGACTACAGTCGCTGCCATAGTTCCCAATTTTTGAGAGTAGACGCAAGTTTGCCTAGATCTTGTGCTTCTGCATATCATTTGGAAGACTACAATCTAACCATATTAGATTGGTTTCCTAATCTGAGCCTTTGGTGACCTCATCTGTAAAATGAAGATAATATCTACTTCATAGGGCTGTTGTTACCCAATAAACACGATTAATCCGTAAAGCATTTGTTCAGCAGCGTCCTAGCACACAATCAATACATGGTAGCTGTTATTAGTTAATCAATGAGTCATACAAAGGAAACCCTGGATTTACTTCACTTGATGTGTCATTTAAAAAAAGTATCACCCTCTGGCGGCACCTGTGGCTCAGTGAGTAGGGCATCAGGCCCCATACACCGAGGGTGGTGGGTTTGAACCCAGCCCCAGCCAAACTGCAACAAAAAAATAGCTGGGCAATGTGGCTGGCGTCTGTAGTCCCAGCTACTCCGTAGGCTGAGGCAAGAGAATCACCTAAGCTCAAGGGCTTAAGGTTGAAAAATAAATAAATAAATCACCCTCTCCAGCCACCCCACCACACACACACACACACACACACACACACACACACACACACACACGGGAGCTGGCGGGTTCGAATTCAGCCCCTGCCTGCCAAACAACAATGACAACTACAACCCCAAAACTAGCTAGGTGTGGTGTGGCGGGCGCCTGTAGTCCCAACTACTTGGGAGGCTGAGGCAAGAGAATCGCTTAAGCCCAAGCGTTTGAGGTTGCTGTGAGCAGTGACACCACAGCACGCTACCCAAGGAGACATAGTGAAACTCTGTCTCAAAAAAAAAAAAAAACCACCGTCTCTTGGTCGGGCATGGTGGGAGGCTGAGGCGGGTCGATTGCTTGAGCTCATGAGTTGGAGACTAGCCTGAGAAAGACCCAGACCCATCTCTATTAAAAATAGAAAAAATGGCTGGGCGTTGTGGCAGGTGCCGGTAGTCCCAATTACTAGGGAGGCTGCTGTGAGCTGTGACACGATGGTACTCTACCCAGGGTGACAGAGACAGATTCTGTCTCAAAAAAAAAAAATCACCTTAAATGACATCCAAAGACTGCCCATCCCTATGTTCCAAACCGAGCAGGAAGTTTAAGGATAAATAAGACCGTAAAAGAAACTGGATTTGATGAAAGCGCCTTCAGAACAGACAGACTAGGACAGGGAAGAAGTACTCCTGCAATCTTAAGTAATTATTAACTCGAAGGCAGGCGCGCACACAAATACGCACGAGCACGAATATCTGACGAGAAAGGAGAAGAAACGACGCCTCCTGTGTGTGCTCAGGTTGGATGTTGGAGCTTGGAAGATGGCCAGGGCTGCAGAATGTGACAGATGTAGACTAGTCCACTTCCTTGCTACCGGTACTGCCACAGGCAAATTATTTAACGTCTCTGAGCCTTGGCTTCCCGGTCTTCAAACTGAGAATAGTTGTTCCTACCTCGTAAAGTGGCTTTGAGACTTTACAGGAGCCAAGCCTTGACAGGAGGAAGGAGCGAAGCTCCTGTAAAGCGTTGGCGAAAGGAAAGAGCTCTACACACTAGTAGGGACGTTTTAATACAAGCGTCTTAAGACACATTCTCCTGTTGGGAATTTAGACAAAGGCTGTAAGAGTTTTCCTTTGGAGCTCCAGGAGTATTTTGTTTACCTCCAGGAGTATACTAAATACCTGCCGATTGATAGGTGTTTGCGCACCCTCAAGCCCACAGTACGTACGGTCAGTCCGCCGCCGCAACTGTTCAAAAGCTATACGCAAGCTCAAGAAAAAAAGGCTGACGGACTGCGACCCAACAGGCAAGTGGACAGCCGCGCACAGCAGTGATTCTGCGCATGTGCAAGGCGTAGGGTGGGGGCGTGAAGAAGGTTGGAGTATGCGCCTGCGCAAATGTGTCTGGAAAGCAAGAGGAGGGGGGTTAGAGGCGGTATTGACAGCTGCGGAGGCAGCCCGCTTTCCCGGCATGCCGTGGGGCGGCGGGGTTGGCTCTAACGAATTTGAATGAGGAGCCTCAGCGCTTTCGGCGCCATTTTCGAGTGATGCCTGATTTTTGCAATCTAGCGGGAGAGACCGGATAACCTGTCCGAGAGTACAATACCACTAGGACTGGGCAGGAAAAAAAAATAAAAATCGCCCCTTGGAGCAAAGGGCAGTCGGCGGTGCTTTGCCAAGGTTAGTGCAGTCGGTAAGAGTCTGAAGAAGTAGCAGGACGGGACTCGAGAGATGGCAGGGTGGGACCCGCCGGCAGTAGGGGTGCAGGGAGTGGGCGCTGGGTCTGGTGTCACTTTAATGCGAAAAATCCCAGGAAGTAGGGTTAGGGGTGACTTGGGTGTCTGCGAGTGGGCAGCGGTGCGGAATGTGGCGGGAGCGCCGGGAGACCGAGCTGTGGGGGAGGGGAGCTGCAGTTTGAGCGGGACGCGCACGGGCTGCGGCTGGGCGGCCGCCGCCCAGCGGATCTGTCAGCTGGACCCCGGGCTGGGGCTGCGCGCGGCGGGGTCTCAGCAGGCCGCGGAGCCTTGACAGGAGGAAGGAGCGCGCGCTTCCCTCGCATTTCCTAACTGAGCAGCCTCTTTTCGCAGTTCCTGGCCCGCTGTCTTCTCAGGAGAGAAACTTGAGGTCGACGGAGGTATCGGGACCGGGGGTAGTGGGTCGGGCCGGCCGGTCCCGGCGCACGGCGCGCAGCCCATGGCACCCGGCCATCTATGTGGTCGTCCTTTGAGGCTGGGGCGTGAGGTGTCTTTGGAATGAGCTTGCCAGCCCTCGCCACCCCCCTGCGCGTCCCATTCTGGTGAGGCGTAGGTCGGGCGGGAATGACTGCGCCCGACGCCGCCGAGCTGGGGCAGGGCAGGGTGTGAGGTCACAACGGGCTCTCAAGGAAGACGCAGACTTTCACTTCTTCCTGGGGACTTCTGTCATTTGCTCTCAGCCTTGTCCTTTCTCGTGGGAGAGATGAGAGACGGGCTTCGGGCTGTTTCCTCCAACTTGGGCTTTCCTTAGAAGACTTTCCTTCTCTGTCTGTGAAACTTGTCGCGAGGAAACAAGCAATCTGGGAAACTAGCAATGTTTTCCTCCCGAAAGGTCTGTCTCGGGACCACTTAACTGTAATCTTGTAGGTACCACCTTTTCTTGGGAACCCTCTCGCCACCGAGGCAGAGAGGAGGGGTGGCGTTTGTCCCGTTTTTTACTTCTAGCTTTGATCAGTTCTCACTCGACAGCTCTTGAATGCAGTGAGCCAGTGACTGTTAACTTTAGCTGATACTTTATGGCCTTCCTAAGAACCCCTCGTTAGAGACTAGCTGGATTCGGGGTCCTTTTCCGCGCTGAGGGCACCCCTCGATTAACCCTTAGCTGGTCGATGTTCCACGCGTGGGGCGCGCGGCGCTGGGCTGCAGATGTTCCGGAGATGCTTTCTGCAGCAACTGTTCAATTGTTCACAGAGAGGAATAACGCTTCCTGGGAACTGCAGCCACCCTTACTTAGGACTGCCTGCCTACCTTACTTCTCCGCCTGGAGTTGATAGTAAGGACTGATTGATTGCTTTCTTATATTTCTGAGAAGACTGAGAGATCCGCCCTCACTCAAAATCTTTGCAAGAAGAGAGTAGGGGAGCGCTGTGTAATGTTTTTCAAATTGTGTCTAACGGAGCTTCCAAAACTGAACTTGTTGCCCCCTGATTGGCTGGAAGGAAGCGGGACTGGGGGGTTTGAATGTTGAACGCTAGGTTATAATTCTCGACTTTGCGAAAAATTATATTTTTAGTTCGAGAACCACGGAAAGAGTTATGAGACATTAATACGGGAGTTTAAATAAAAGTTGATGTTTCCCATAGTGTTTTTTTCCTACCATAAAGGACTTTCAGGTGGTTCTGAAATGCATATTAAAAGTAAAACTGGAGAGGCCGTTTTTGTAAAATTGTATTTCTGATGGCTGAAATCACAACGCTTTCATGTATTTGACGCTGTTCTTTATTGAAAACACTGAGTGAAGGATTTAAGTTTTTTATACGAGTTTTTTATATCGAACTACACATAATTGTTGGATGTAGATTCTGGGGGAATTGTTTGTTAAATAAAAAGAAACAATTTTCTTAATGTTAACGAATAATTTTTCCACATTTTCCATTAGAATATGATGTATTTTTAAAACTCTTTACATCTAACTTAAAATATGTAGATTCTGCTGATGCAGTCGTTGCAGTAAACTTAAAACTTTAATAGAGGAGACATTTATGTTTCTTAATTTAGACAATAGAACAGGTAAGTAAGTGCAGGTGCGTAGATATGGTGTCGTTCTTTTGATAAATTAGTTATGAAGAAATACAATGTATACAACAATGTAGGTGTGTTGTGTTTTATTTGGTTGGTTTTTATTTAATGTTGCTTGAGACAGCCGTTGGTATATTTTTATTACCAAGCTTGTCATTCTTTTAATTACATCTTGATAAAAGGCAGGTGTGGATTTCAAAGAAAAGCCATAAACTCACTGATAAACAGATAGCTTTATGTGCTTTCGCGAAAGAATTGTTTAATAGTTTATATTCTTTTATGAATGGTAGTTGAAATCTTGAAACTTATAGTTTGTATTTTCACATTAAGTCAAAAAATGCAATGTGAGAAAATCGTCAAGTGGAAAATTAAATGATTTTACAAGTCTCCATAGGACTGTATATATAATTTATGTTAATAAGTGGAATAGCTAAATTTCTAATTCACACTATTTTGTTTTGCCTTTATAACATGAATTGGGATTGTACAACCCATGTTCACTTCCTTTTTTCAAAGCTGTGTATTTTGGACCAACTCATGAAAATTTCATAAAAGGTGTAATTATCCTCTCTATAAAATTTGATTTACTGAAATTGAAGATCTCATTTCTATTTTAAATGTAATTACACCTAAAGTACCAGAACTAGTGGGTTTTGCTTTTTACTGTTGATTTTTGTTTTTGGTTTTACATTTTAATTTTCATTCAAATTATGTGACTTGTAGAATTTTGTGGAGAGTGGGGGTAAGTCTTTAAATTCCACCGGGCTGGTGACTTTTAGCACTTTTGTTTATAGGCTTTTTTTTGTTGTTGTTTATTTTGGGTATGGTGAGTAAAAGGATAGTTTAAATAAGCCGGTTTTTAAAAAGGATTTCTTTATTTAAAATATTTTACTTAAAGCTTGAGAACACAACTAGCATCTAAATAAAATCCACAACATTAAAAATATTTTCCCTTTTGTGTAATGCTACATAAGAGGAAGAATTTGGTTTATCAGCATTTAAATTCCAACAGATGTATATTTTTAATGTTTATATGCATATATTCATATTCTGTAGAAATTGATAGTTCTAATTTATATTGTAAAGACTAGAAAAATTATGATGTTACTACAGAAGCTCAACTCTTTTTGAAGCTATATTTACATTCTATGGTGAAAGAGAATGAAAGAAGGTAAGGTGTCAGTCTTCCTGATAGCATTGATTTTAATTTGTTTGCCCTTCATACTATTTTTAAAAATCCAAGTACAAGTGCAATTACAGCCTTTTTTTATATACCATTATTTTCTTAGTTTTACATTTATAAAATGTAGCCTCTGGATGTAACAGTGCATTTTTAAAAATCAAATTAATAATTATTTTAATGTTTATCAAGAACTACAACCAAGGATCAAAACTTGAATGTAGCTTTCATATTCTGGATCCCTTGTTTCATCAAGCTTTGTGTATTACATTTTTGTTTTTTTGTTTTGTGGAGACATGTATATTTTTGTTTGTTTATTGGTACGTAGTGACTGAATAAGCAGAATGTCAGAATACTTCAATCCAAAAATATTGATCAGTTGATTTGGTTTACAAAATGAAAAAAATATTCCCAGAAACCGTATTATATATTTTTTCTACATCCTACATTACCTTTCTTCAATTAAAAAATAAGTAGATTACAAATTTAGAGTTTGTTAAAATTATCTTCTAAAAATTTATCTCTTTAAAATATTTCTTACCTAAAATTGGCTCCTTTTTTTTTTTTTTTTGGTCTAATGAAGCTTAATAATTCCATTGATTTCTTTTTAATCCCTTTTAAGAAGAACCAGATTATTGGTTGGATTATAACTGGAAAACACATTTTAGAAAAAAATTGTCACATCAGAGTATTCATGTAGTTTGTGGGTGTTTTTCTTGTTTGTTTGTTTGTTTTTTGTTCAACAAACTTAGAAACATTGTGTGCTAGATATCAAATTTTGGCACATGAACTCAAACTATGACTTGCTGAAATTTTTTAGCCTCCAAACTCAAAAGACCAAAGGAAATCAGCAATAAGATACCACTTTATTTCCAATAAGCATTGAAAATGAGATTAAGCATTTAAATTTTAGAAGTGACAGTATTAGAACTTTAAAGTCATGATTGTCTTAAGAGTAAAAGTCTCAATTTTAGAATATCAGATTACATATGTGTTTATGTATTTATTGGATTATTCGCATATACAAATGACTGTATTCATAAAAATCTTGCTTTCTGGTAGGGAGCTGATGGGGGTTTGTTTCTTTGTTTGTGTTTTTTTGGCCGAGGAGTTTTGGGCTTTTGTTGTTTTGGTCTGTATTAGATATACTTTAAAGGATCTTCCTTTTAGAAAGACAAGTTTCAAATACTAGAATTGATATTATATACATATATTTTAATTTTATTCAAATTATGAGTAATTTAATATACTTTTGTTTACTCCTGCCTTGTTTCACTGAGTAATATTTGCCCTGAAAGACTCGTGGTTTCTAAATATAAATAGTTAGATTTCAGTTTTGAGTTTTATTATTTGAAGGTTTTTAAATAATGCCTTTAATCATATACATTGGTTTAATATTTATCACATTTATGTCCAGACCTCTTTTGTTTCTTATAATCTAGTATTTTTTGTCTCCCTACTATTTAAAAACTTAACATTTTAACATGTAATATGTTTGTTTTACTGTTTTCCGTCTATGATTTCTAAACTTAAGATAACCTTAATTTTCAGAGTGCTCAAATATAGAAAACTGTCTTTTGAGGAAGACTATGTAGAAATGACTTTAATTTTTTAAAATGTCATGGTATTTGGATTGGTTTTTTATAAGTTATTTATGATTGTGTGGGTTTTGTTATTAAACAATATTTGGTGGCAGAGAGATAAAAAGGTTTTTGTTTGTTTTCATCTTTAATTTTCCTAAGCTATTTTTAAATAAACTCATTCAGAGCATTGTGACTCATGTATAGTACATTATAAACTTTGATAATTTAATAACATTTTTATATAATTGATTGCTACAGTAAACCATTATTTAGAAAGGTGAAACAAAGATATACATTCAGTTATATCTTACCTCTTCTTGGAAACATTAAAACAATTTTTTTGTTCAGTAGTGGTTCATTTATTACTTGTAAATAATTTGTTTAAAAAAAGAAGTTCCATATTTGATCTGGTAGAACTGTAATTATTAAAATATTTGGAAATGTCTATTATTCAGGTTGGGCAAAAAACAAAAGTTGAAAATACTGGTAATCATGAAAATGTTTGATAACTTGAGGAGAAAGATAATGAAATTTTGTTCCTATCCCTTGAGTAATCTTTATAATGTTTTTACTTAATGAGTTTTAAAAGCAGAAACTAAATTTCTGATATTTTCCTTATGAAATCCCTTTAACCAGACCTCTAACAGCTACCTGCATACACAACACACACACACAGACACACATACACACAATCATCCATGTTGCTTTGAAAATAGATGGCCTAAAGAGAAATGAAAGCAGAAACACATTAATGTGGTTTGTTTGAAGAGGCTTCAGATGCTACAACATATCACAGGTGTTTCTAATCAAGTTATTTCTGTTTTAAAAACATTATTTTCAAGTTAGGGTTTCTTTGAACACTGGCGAAATTGGGGTCATTTTGAAGACCTTACCTCAGTGTTCAGGGATCAACTATGAAACTACAGGAGATGAAAATCTGTTAAGTGTCTTCATGCTATAATACATGACATTTTTATTACAGGTTTTGACCTTTAGGAGAGAGCCAGTTCTGGAGAACAACCTAACTTCTTTGATGGAATACTCACATAATATGTTGGAACATGCTAGGAGATTAAGGTACAATAATGAATTTTAAAAGCATATAATTTAATATCTTTGCAGTGTAATTGGATTAGACAATTGGTAAATCTGAAAGTTTTAGATGAACTTAAATAATTAATAGAAAATCATCCTGTGAAGCTGAGTTGTCTTATTAAACCTCTATATTTAATTTTATACAGTTGATGTTTTCATTGTTTTGTATTTGGTCCATCTCCAACTGAATTTATTTCAAAAGTAAGTGTATATAGTAATTTCTTTTTCATTTCCTTAAGGTTGTTATAGCATACTAAGTAAAAGAATTAAATAGTGGGCTTTCCATCTTATAAAATGGAGGACTTAAATCAAAAGGAATTTGGTGCTTGGCTTTTTGACAGGCAGAGTAGTAGGTAGAGCCTGCAAAATATAGATAAGATTAATGAGACTATTTTAAGAGAATTTAAAGTATTCCAGGTAGTATCCTAACCAAAAGTGGCAGTGTGGTTGAAACTGAAAAACCCACTTTCTTAAACAGAAACTACTAGTATCTAACTCATAGGTACTGTGATTTACATTGTTCATATCAAAAGTTGCAAATTCTAAAAATAAAATTGTAGAATGCCTAAACTTCCGGTGACTTTTATTGTCCTAACTTCCAAAATACTTTATCCAAAAGTTGCAAATTCTAAAAATAAAATTGTAGAATGCCTAAACTTCCAGTGACTTTTATTGTCTTAACTTCCAAAATACTTCCAACCACTTTTGTGGCATATTTATATTCCTTTGATTTTTATAGTTTTAGTGGAAAATTTCACATAGTATTTAGCTAATACATTTTTGTTTTCTAAATGGTTATCTGGTCTAGTGAAAATGAATTTATTGAATAATATTACTAAATTTTACTTGGTGAATTCTTTTACTGTAAACTATTAATCCCATAGTGAAGTATTAATCATAATATAGTCCTTAAAAAGCTATTTGCTAAATAAAGTGAAGTCTACTAAAATTTACTATAATTAAAAAAAAATTTACCTAAAAATGTTTACTTTATATACTTAAGATATAAGAAATCCTACAGGTCTTTTTTCATGAGAAAAGTGTAATTTAGTCCTAAGATTAAAGTGTAATTGTCAAGAACATAGAAAACAAGTCCTAAGATTGAAATGTAATTATCAAGAACAGTGCAAAATCTTTTAAAATAAATATATATGTCAAATTTTTTTAAAACTGAAATTGATATTTCAGATATCTTCAGATATTAAATAGATAATCCAGGAATGTGAATCTATTAAAATTTAATGAGAATCAGTTTAATATAAAGGTGAAATCCAGATACTTTTTTATATTGGTGTTCTTGGTGCTTAACTGAGATAAATACAAGGTAGAGAATGTTTTTATAACTGTGATATGAGAATGTTTTTAAAAAAAATTCATTAATTTGAATAGGATGAAAATACATAACAGTTTTCTCCTTACTGATCTAACCAATGATTTTCAGTTTAGAAAACAGTAAGATAAAAAACCAAAAATATAGCTACATGAGTAGAAGAAAAAAAATCCAGGTTCAACTTACCAATTTCAATTCAAATCTCTTTAGTGTGTTAAATAAGGGAGGAGACACAGCATTTGGTCTTAACTTAGAGTGCTGTGATTTGTAAGATTTTTGAAGGTTTCAAAACTTACATTAATTAGACACAAATATTTAGTACCATGTAATTGTTCTTTCTGTAATTATACACTGGCTTATAAAGGTCTAAAAATTTAGTAAATATCTAAAAATAATATGTTTATTAACAGTTTTCTCGTATTTGGTAAATTCTTAAGAGTGAGAAACTTTAACCTAAGTAGTAGTGTGTATTGTTTTAGGATGTAGATTAATAAAAGCTTCAACTACTACGTATGATTGACTCTTTTTTACCTACCTCTTAAAAGGCATCCTATATAGATTTTGACAGTTTTAAATTTATATATTTGATTATATCTAACATTCTCAATAGGTGGATTATGATGTCAGAATTTGTAGGAAGAGATTAAATTTTTTTTTCAGTGATTTGTATCTCATTTGTGCAATATTTGTACTTTTGGTTAAGTGCATTGTCACAGTGAAGTAACACTCACTTTCAGGAAAAATTATTAATTGTCCCTAAAATACAGTTATACTGCTACTGTTCCTATCTACTTGAAATGGTTGTTTAGGGTAGAAAGAATGTCTGAATAAACTAGAATAGAGGAACCTTAACATGTCTACATATTAAGGAACTTAAAATTATTCATTATTTGTCATTAATATGTATAATGCTAGTTTATAAGGACAGATTATATTTTAAGCCCTTTGTCAGTTGTGATAATTTAGTAGGTTTTGTGCTGCTGAGATACGATTAACTTTCTAATAATTTTTTATAAATGTTTGTAGAAGCAATTTTGTACGTGTATTTTTTTTTATATTTGCTTGAAATAGCAAATAACAAAAAAAGAAATAGCAAGTAACATACATACCCTATTTATATTGTTTTTCTAATGCTCAGAATTAAGCATTTTTCAAAGGCTATGTGAAGGTCCTAAATTTTTATTAAATGTGCATTTTGAAGTGGAATATCTGTTCACAGCACCACAAACCACACTTTTGATATTCTATTAACATGTATTATCTGGTTTTACTTTCTCATTTTGAAGGGTTGAATCACTTGGAGCAAAAATGTGCAGTATGTTTCAAAGGTGGCAGGGCTTATTAATCCCACTAGTTAATGGTGTCTTAAACCATTACTATTTCTAGTAATTAAATTAATGTCTTAATTTTTAAAGATCCTTCTTTAGTATTTGCTGCTAATCTTTTTTAGTGTATAACTTTTATACTAAATAAGTACATTTAAAGTTATATTGTTATTCTGTTCAGAATTATTTTTATTATTAACTTATTTGTTCCTCACTAAATAGAAAAATTTTTCAATTTTGACACATAAAACATTAATATTGCTACTATTCCATAGTTTCATTTTAAGAATCTCAAACCTAGACTTCTTGTCTAGGTATTATTATTAAAATTACCAACCAATTCTATCCTATGTATGGGTTTTTCTTTTTAATAATTTATAGATGTCCAGACTGTTCTTTTTATATTTGTTTGAATCAAAAATTGCTTAAAGTGCTAAAACCTGACTTGTGTTTAAAGTTGAGAGTCTATAAATAGCATCACATTATATTTAAAGGTAATTTAACAATAAATACTGTTTTTCTACGTCTGATTCATTAACATTGTTTAGTTACTAAGATTTTAGCTTTTTATTACATATTTGAAGCAGGTAAATTACATGTAGGAATTTTGTTTTTAATAGCTGGGATTTTTGCAAAAATATTACAGGCTGAAATCATTTCTTTGCTAATAGTGTCTGAAGTCAAACATATGGTGATGATTAGATATGGAGTACCTGGGAACCAGGGGCCTTTTTAAAGCAAAATAGTCATTTTTTGACTCGAGTTTGACACTTTCTAATTTTCCAAGAGAATAATAAGTAGGAAAGATTCTCTCATTATGCATTCACCATAATCCTGGTTATAACTCTTTAGAGAATTTTGATAATTGAGCAGTTAAATCTAATAAACTGAAGATTATTATGTGTCATTAATTTTTTTCCCTTTGGTTCCCTTTCTAATCAAAATACCAATTTTGTTTTCTCACCTGGTTTTGTTTTTTTTTTTAATTCTTTCCTAAATAATTTTGTCATACAGTGATGTAAGCAGGCCTGGTAGGTAGGTTGAGCTGAATATTTTTCCTCTATGTGTTAGTTGCATATATTTTTCTCAGCTTGCTGTTTAAGCAGCAGCAGGAGTGAATAAACAAGTTATCACCACAGTCCTTTTTATGCCTTACAGCTGTGTGTAGGAGCTGGGCGATATCTCTGTTGCTTGTCAACTGTTGCACAGAATATGCAATAATAGTGACCAAGGAGCCTGTACCCATTGGTTTTACCTACCAGATGGGAAGGGCCCAAGTATCAGAGTAGCATATATACAGTCTATCTTTGACAGAAAGGTATTTTTTTCCCAGTGCAACTTAAAGAGAACAGTACATGCTTATAATTCTTAAGACTCTTTATTATTTTTTACTGTTTACTCTAGTTTCATTTAATTTTTATTTAGTTAATTCCATCTGGTAGAATGGAAAACTGTCTAGCTTCTGGACGTATCTGTGGTATATTTCATGTTTCTCACTTTTAAGCTGGTAAACTGGAAGAAATTACCAATAATTAGTTGATGATACCACAAGTTAGGTACTATGTTGAAGAAAGAAAAATTGACTATGGCCACACAGGAGTGTTTGTTTCACTTTTGGGCCATATTCTCAGCCCATGTTATCTTTGTTTCATATTCCAGTCTAAACAAGGCCAAATTCTTACTATTTCACAATAGTAAAAGAAAACAATGCTCTGTATTACTTAATGTTGTAAATAACTACAAACAAAGCAGGCCACAGATTAAAATTTAAATCTATTTTTTCTCTCTCCCTGACTATTTACCATTTCTATGATTTACTATAAGAAAGCTCAGATTATTCTAAATTTTGGGGGAATAGGACTTAGTAATTTTAAATAATAAAGAAGAATGTTCTTTATTTTTACTATCTAAATTTGTACAGATCGTGTAACCTTTCTTTTTTATATCTAAAAATTGTATTGTTCTTTATTTTTACTATCTAAATTTGTAAAGATTGCGCAACCTTTCTTCTCTTTTATATCTAAAAATTGTAATAGGTTATAGTTACAGGGACGTAAATATTAGATTTTTAGTAAAGTTCTGATTTCATTTGTAGAATTCTTGGTGAGAAACTACAAAAATTTGTTTTATTGTATCAGCCTAGTGTGCCAATTTAAAGTTTGATATTTGCAGTCTCATTCAAATACTATTTTAAAAGGTAATCATTGTTTCTTCATGATCATCTTCATTAAAATCACTCCTGATCATTCCCACTTTTAATGTTTTCCTTTACCAATCGTGATAAACTCAGAATATTGGTTTCCTGGACCCACCTGTATCAGATTAAAATAAGGTAAAACATTTTTGCAGGGCGGCACCTGTGGCTCAGTGGGGTAGGCCCACGGTGGCAGGTTTGAACCTGGCCCCAGCCAAACTGCAACAAAAAAAATAGCCAGGTGTTCTGGTGGGCACCTATAGTCGCAACTACTCCGTAGGCTGAGGCAAGAGAATCACCTAAGCACAGGAGTTGGAGGTTACTATGAGTTGTGACCCCCACGGCACCCTATTGAGGGCAATAAAGTGAGACTGTCTCTTAAAAAAAAAATTTTTTTTTTCAGACCTGCTAAATCAGAATCTTTGGAGCTAACACTCAGTAATAGTCGTATTTTACAAGCTCTAATAGATTTTTTTTTTTCTTTAGGAGCACTAAAACAAGTGAGACGCACTGTCTGAAATGGAATGGGGGGAGGATTGTTCACACCAATTTATCTTTCCTGAATTTTTTCCTTTTTGGACATCTTGGACCTAAGCTCACTGTTTAATTAGGAATCTTATCATTTTTATGATAGTAGTTCTAGATTTAAGTCTTGGTATTTCCTTTATTATATGAGGAAAATCTGTTTTACCAGAGCTAAAATTTTGTGCAAGTGCCTTGGGGCAAATTTTAATCTATTTTTTTCTACATTTAGTGTACATATGTTAGAACTACACTACATGAAAACAGATGGGATTGATCACTAAGAATTTTTAAGATTTTCACCTAGATAGTGGTTATTTTTCTTAAATGTACTTATGTTAGGGAAAATGTAAAGAGGGGAACTTTTCATATGCTGCTTGTTAGGAGCATTTAGCAATATCCTAATAAAGCTAAAGATATAATAGGCTTGAACTCAATTCCATTTCTAGATATTCTGATATCAAACATGTAAAAAAGTCTTATTTCTTTTTAGTTGGAAAAAATTGAAAGCAGTGTTAAGCAACAGGGTAAATGATAGATTGTGACATAGCTGTATGATGAACTGCATAGCTATTGAAATGAGAGCTGAGTGTGTCATCACAAGTGAATATTCTCCCTTCAGCAAACAAAAAGTTGCACAAAGGTTATAACGTTTATATAAAAGATATGTATGGTATGATACCTTTCTATAAAGTTTGAAAGCAAAGACATTGTTTTAAAGTCTTAAATTTGTAATAAAAAATGATTAGGAAATAGCAAATTCAAGATTGTGATTGTATTTTGAAAGAATGAATAGAATCGGTATGACACACAAGGGATGGTAACTATATGTGTAAACACTTTTTAAAATAAGATAGGCCGGGTTCAGTGGCTCATGCCTGTAATCCTAGCACTCTGGAAAGTCAAGGCAGGTGGATTTCCTGAGGTCTCTGGTTCAAGAGTAGCCTGAGCAATAACAAGACCCTGTCTCTAAAAATAGTCAGGCATTGTGGTGGGCACCTGTAATCCCAGCTACTCGGGAGACTGAGGCAAGAGAATCACTTGAGCCCAGGAGTTTGAGGTTGCTGTGAGCTATGACACCATAGCATTCTACTGAGGGCGGCAAACTGAGACTGTCTCTAAGAAAGAAAGAAAACAAGTAGGGAGAATATTAAAATTCAGTAGAGCTGTTCTGAGGGTCCAGGAAAAGGATGTGAAGACTGATTTTGGTGTTCTCTTCTTTTTCTCTGTGGGTTTTGAAGTTAAAAAAAAAGTACTGTTCTTTTTTGTGATAAAGATATTCTACAATGGAGTGCTGCATTAAGCGCTTGGATGGGTTTGTTGTATTCTATTTTGTATCTTGTAGTAAGTGCTTAACCATTAGTTGGTCTAAGAACTGCCTCTTATGGTCATGACCCACAGAAATCAAGCATTCTGACCAACTCAAGTTACTCAAATAGTTAAAAACTATTCTATTTTTAGAGATGAGTTTGTAATATATTTCCTGCTTTTGAGTACTGGCTTTTAATCCTTCTTACTCTTATAAGTAAAGGACAGCCATGTAAACAATTTCTCTTTTGGTATTATTCTTTCACTTTCTGATTCAGCCGTTTTCACAACTGTATTTTATGCATTTTAAATTTCACCTTAAGCTTTGTATTTATATTCTTTTGGTGGGGGAGGGGAGAAGGTGTCAGTTCTGTCCCCCAGGGTAGAATGCTGTGGCATCATAGCTTACAGCAACCTCAAACTCTTGGCCTCAAGCCATCCTTTTGCCTCAGCTTCCCAAGTAGTTGGACCTACATGTGGCAGCTGCCACATGCAGCTAGTTTTTCAATTTTCAGTAGAGATGGGGGTCTTGTTCTTGCTCAGGCTGTTACAAAACTCCTGAGCTCAAGCGGTGTACTCCCCTCTGTCTCCCAAAGTAGTAGGATTAAGGATTGAGCCACTATGCCTGGCTTTTGTATCATATTCTATTGATAACTGTTTAACAATAGGATTCTTGGAACTGGGCAACATATGGAGTTTAGATTTTGCAAGTCTGTGTGTGTGTGTGTGTGAGAGAGAGAGAGAGAGAGACTGATCAATCTTGAGATAAAATTTGAATTTGTCTTAAAATACCTGCAGTTACATGAAGTCTTCCAGAGACCCCAGTTTAGACATTGAAGTATGAGTTTTACTTATGCTTAAATTTTTGACTTTTAAACATTGAGAAGGTATTACCGTGTTTCCCCGAAAATAAGACACCGTCTTATATTTATTTTTTTCCTCAAGAAAGCACACTAGGGCTTATTTTTAGGAGATGTCTTCCTCTCCATGCTGAAATGCATGGCATCCTGCTAGGACTTATTTTGGGGGTATGTCTTATTTTCAGGGAAACACAGTAGTAATAGAAAAGCAAATTTTAAAAACATGATAATGCACTGGACTAAAAAATGTAAATATTGCTGCTAGGTGTTTATAATCTGTGATTGTTCTGTGCTGTGTAAGGATAAGAAAATAATTATTGTCAACCTCAGTTGAAAATGTCCCAACTTAAATAATGTGATGAAATTTTTGAAGTGTTCCTTTTATCTTTTTCTAGATGTAAAAATGATAAAACAAAGATCATAATAAAACACCTTCCACTTAGCCTAGCAGTTCTTACTTGGTAAGTATTAACTTTCAGTCTCCCTACCATTGCTCTAAAAAGTTACTGTTTGATGTTATGTTTTTGTTTATTTCTGAATTCTTTTTTCTACCCATCCTAATATGATAACTTTCTAACTTTTCCTTACCCCCTTACACATTGAGGTTTGATATTTATTTAATCTACTTTAGAGCAAGAATAATGGCCTAGCTTTGGATAAGTTTTCTATTTGAAGTTTTATAGCCAGCACCTGTCATCTCTGAGAATCACAATTTCAAGTCCCTTTCCTTCAAAGGAATTTACAAATAAGTAACAGTCCTTTTTATTACCATCACTATTTAGGTTTATTGATCTTCCAGTTTTATAAATTGAGAGTATTGTCTTCTCTTGAAAAATAATTTCTTTTTACATTTTATTAGATTATACTTGAGACTTTGTGAGGAGCTCAATATTTAGCTGTTAAAACATCAGGAGATGGAGAAAACAAAAAGGCAATCTCTTTTCCTTTTATACATGTGTACACATGTATACCTCTTTTTGAGAATAAGAAACAGTCCCCCATCCATTCATTTAGCTTGTGAGAAATTTGTAAATTATAAGGGTTAACCGAAATGAATATCATACCCCTAGGAAAATTTCAGAAGAAAGTCATGTGAAATGCTCAAGAAGATACTTAATTTCCTAAAAGCAGTTATCAAAAAAGCTTCATTTTCATCTATTCATTGAGGTCGTTCTATATTCCTGAGGAAAAGTAACTCAAGTGCAAGACTATTCTTGTTCTTGATACTGAGACATTGCTCTGTAGAAATAAAACCTTACATTATCTCACAGTGAATCAAATAATGTGTTTACGTTGAGAGATCTTATAATCACAAATGATCAGCCATTAAACTGAGTAAGTAGTGAGAATTTTTATGGAGGAGGGAAATCAATTATATATTAAAAACTGTTAATAAAACAAGTGGTAAAGTAGTAGCTAAATGCCACAGGTTACTTTCTTTTTTAAAATAAGCATAAATAACATCATGTTCTTAAATTCATTTTATCTCTTATAAATTTCTGAATAAATAGTCTTTCTTGGATATTCTTCAGCATCTTTTAAACATAGGCCATTTGCCATATTTCACAGTTGGAATGCTTTCTGTTGTCTGTTCTAGGTATTATGCCTGAAGTTACCTTTAAACTTAGTTATTAAAATAATGTTTCAAATTAAATAGTACCCCCAAAAATAGGAACATAGTGACAATAGTCAGTGGTCCTTTGTGATTATGTAGGTGTCTTCCATTCTTTCTTTTTATGTTTAATGATGTTTATTTAAGATGAAGTTTTTTTTAAGGTATTTATTTGTGGAATGTGGATGTTCCAGAAGTTGGAACATCTTTATATGTTCAATCCTGTCAAAGTTAAACAATTGCAGTGTTTGGGGTTTAATTTTACTAATCGGATAAAGACATGGATTATTTTTCAAGTTTTTTTTGTGTGTGTGTGCGTGTGTGTGTTTTGTCTCACTTTGTCACCCTTGGTAGAGTGCCGTGGCTTCACAGTAACCTCAAACTCTTGGGCTCAAGTGATCCTATTGCCTCAGCCTCCCAAGTAGCTGAGACTACAGATGCCCACCACAATGCTTGGCTATTTTTAGATTGGGGTCTCACTCTTGCTCAGGCTGGCCTCAAACTCCTGAGCTCAAGCAATCTACGCACTTCGGCCTTCCAGAGTTCTAGGATTACAGGATTGAGTTACTGCACCCAGCCACTTTCAAGTTTGTTTTTCAATTTGAAGGTCATAAATTTTGTTGCCAAACAGAAAATTCGGAAATGTCTTTATATTTTCCTGTCCTTTTCTTTTTTGAACTGTTTTGATTTTTCACTTATGCTTTTTTGGGGATACATATACTTAAGTTATATATTTCTCTTATGACTTTAAATATGTATCATTGGTGCTTAAAAACATCTTGAGGAGCCTTAGCATTTAAGACCATTACATCTATTTTTTAAATCTACAACAACCAAAATCTTATGACATTGACTTTATAAATAGGGAAACTGACTTTAAATAAAGTGACCTATAATGAAACTAGTTTTACCATGGCTACTTAATATAAAGAAGAGTTAAGTTTCTACAGCGTATTTCTAGTCACAAAAAAGCACCACCAAACTTCTAAATAAAGACTAGAAACACAATGTTAAATATTGAAATAAATGTGAGCTATACTAAGAAAGATTAAGAAAAACATCATTATTAACTCAATTTATGGTGAATCAGTGAATAACAGTGGTCATAGTGGTGGTTGATTAAGTCAAAGAATAAATGTTTGCAAAGTGAAAATTGCAGTAAGTACCTCTTAGCTGCACACAGTTCAAAAACAATAACAAATATGGCAGATTTATACCACATTATTTACTGTCATGCATCTGTGTAACTATCATAGACATCACAAATTTTTATTTTACAATAATTTGTATTCATTCATTCATTCTCCAGCCTACTTACTCCACTTCAGGGTTACAGGTAACTGGAGCCTATTCTGGCAGCTCAGGGTGCAGGGTAGGAATCAGTCCTAGGCATTGCATCCAGGATACACTCACACGCATCTCTACGTGCAGACAGGGCCAGTTGGGACTTACTAGTTAAACTCACATGCACATTTTGGGGATGTAGGAAGAAACCAACAGAAGGGTTTATCCTGACAAAACCCATGCAGACAGTGGCCCTAGCCAGCAATGGACTTTTTCCCCCCTTACCAACTTTGAAATAAAACAGCTTTACTCAAGGACCTGCTGTATATAACATTGACCCTAAATATAGAGATAGTTTTTTAATATATTTTCTAAGGCTGTACATACTCTGGTCCTTCCATGTTCTGATAGCATGAGTACTAACCATAAGTACTACTACATTGCTAGTATCTGGACATGCAACATTGGATCTGCTACATTTTGTTGGTAGTCTTTTTAAAATACTGTATATAGAACTGAATTTAGGATACTTAACATGATTTAGGTACAAAATATAGTGCTTTTCTTGTGAATGAGGTACTTCTATAATGCATCCCGATTGCACTAGCTTTCTCTATATTGCCAGTACTCTTGGTTCACGTTGAGCTATAGTCCCCTAAAACACTAAGTGTGCTAGAATTTCAAATCCTAGTGTAACTTTAGATTTATAAGGCATTAATTGAACACTTATTAGATGTTTTTGTATAAATTTGAAGTAGATATTAATAGATCCATTTTAAGGGAGAGGAAATAGAGGGTCCTTGTACTGAATTTCCGAAATTTGGAAATTTTATAAAACTTCCAACTTTATACTAGAGTAATGAAAAGATTACCATGGGTAAAAAAAGAAAGAAAATTTAGTTTCATATAAAATGAAGTATTATTTTTTCAAGATCTTTAAAGTATGACAGTGGAGCTTTAATAGGGATTGTATTAAAATTGTATATTGCTTTGGGTAGTATGGACATTTTAACAATGTTTCTTCCCAGCCGTGAGCATGGTATGCTTTTCCATTGTTAATATCTTCAGTGATTTCTTTTCTTAGAGTTTCATAGTTCTCTTTATAGAGGTCTTTCACTCCTTTGTTAGGTAAACTCCCAAATATTTCATCTTCTTTGGCACTACTGGGAATGGAATAGAGTCCTTGATTGTTTTTTCAGCTTGACTATTGTTGGTATATATAAAGGCTACCAATTTATGAGTGTTGATTTTGTAACCTGAGACGCTGCTATATTCCTTGATCACTACTAACAGTTTTGTAGTAGACTCCTCAGATATACAATCATATCATCTGCAAAGAGTGAAAGTTTGATCTCTTCTGACCCTGTATGTATACTCTTGATCGCCTTTTCTTGCCTAATTGCAATGGCTAAGACTTCCATTACAATGTTAAAAAGCAGTGGAGAAAATGGACAACCTTGCCTAGTTCCTGATCTGAGTGGAAATGATTTCAATTTAATTGCATTCAATACAATATTGGCTGTGGGTTTGCTGTAGATGGCCTCTATCAGTCTAAGAAATGTCCCTTCTATACCCATTTTATTAAGTGTTCTGGTTATGAATGGATGCTGAATATTATCAAAAGCTTTTTTTGCATCAATTGAGAGAATCATATGGTCTCTGTTTTTTAATTTGTTTATGTGATGAATTATATTTATAGATTTATGTATATTGAACCAGTGTTGAGACCCTGGATAAAATCTGCTTGGTCATGGTATATAATTTGTTTGATGTGTCGCTGGATTCTGTTGGTTAAGATCTTTTTTTTTTTTTTCTTTTTTTGAGATGGAGCCTCAAGTTATCCCCCTGGGTAGAGTGCCATGGCATCACAGCTCATAGCAACCTCCAACTCCTGGGCTCAAGCGAGTCTCCTGCCTCTGCCTCCCAAGGAGCTGGGACCACAGGCGCCCACCACAAGGCCCGGCCATTTTTTGGTTGCAGCCATCATTGTTGTTTTGCGGGCCCGGGCTGGGGATTAGAACCCGCCACCTTAGGTGTACATGGCTGTCGCCTTAGCTGATTGAGCCATAGGTGCCGAGCCTGTTAAGATCTTGTTAAATATTTTTGCATCAATATTCATTAGTGATACGGGTCTATAATTTTCTTTTCTTGTTGGGTCTTTTCCTGGTTTGGGGATCAAGGTGATGTTTGCTACATAGAATATGTTGGGTAGTATTCCTTCTTTTTCTGTATTTTGGAAAAGGTTGCATAATACAGGTACTAGTTCCTCTTTAAAGGTTTGGTAGAATTCTGATGTGAAGCCATCTGATCCTGGGCTTTTCTTTTTTTATTTTTCTTTTTATTTTTTTTTAATCCTGGGCTTTTCTTTATAGGGGAATTTTGTATAGTTGATACTATTTCAGAGCTTGATAGAGGCTTGTTCAACATTTCCACTTGATTCTGGCTAACTCTTGGAAGGTGGCATGCTTCCAAGTATTGGTCAATTTCCTTCAGATTTTCATATTTCTGAGAATAAAGTTTCTTGGAATATTCATTAAGGAGTTTTTTAATTTCTGAGGAATCCATTGTTATTTCATCATTACCATTTCTGATTGATGAAATTAGAGATTTTGCTCTTTTTTTCCTGGTTAGGTTAGCCAAAGGTTTATCTATTTTATTAACCTTTTCAAAAAACCAACTTTTTGATTTATTGATCTGTTGTGTTTTCAATTTCATTTAATTCTGCTCTAATTTTGGTTATTTCTTTTCTTCTGCTGTGTTTGGGATTGGAATCTTCTTCCTTTTCCAGTTGCTTGAGATGTCCCATTAAGTTGTTAACTTCCTCTCTTTCCATTTTCTTGAGGAAGGCTTGAAGTGCTATAAATTTCCTTCTTAGGACTGCCTTTGCAGTATCCCAGAGGTTCTGTTAATTCTTGTCTTCATTATTGTTTTGTTCCAAAAATTTGTTAATTTCCTTCTTAATCTTGTCTCTGACCCAGCTATCATTCAGGAAAAGGTTATTTAGCTTCCATGTTTTTGTATGAGTATGCAGATTCCTATTGTTACTGTGGTCAATTTTTATTCAATGATGGTCTGAGAAGATGCAAGGAATAATGTCTATTCTTTAAAATTTTTTAGGTTAGACTTGTGACCTAAGGTGTGATCAATTTTGGAGTTCCATGGGCTGATGAGAAGAATATGTACACAGTTTTGTAGGGATGAAATGTTCTGTAGATGTCTGTTAAATCCAAATGTTGGATGGTTAAGTTCAAATCTAGAATTTCTAAATCTAAAATTTCTTTGCTTAGCTTCTTATTGAAGGATCTATCCAACACTGCCAAAGGAGTGTTAAAATCTCCGACTGTTATGGAGCTGGAGGAAATCAAGTTGCTCATGTCTGTTAGAGTCGCTCTTATAAATTGAGGTGCATTCTGGTTGGGTGCATAAATGTTGATAATTGAAATCTCATCATGTTGAGTGTTACCTTTAACAAATATGAAGTGGCCATCCTTGTCTTTCCTTACTTTTGTTGGTTTAAAGCCCATTGTGTCTGCGAATAAATTTGCAACCCCTGCTTTTTTCTGATTTCCATTTGCCTGAAATATAGATGACCATCCCTTCACCCTGAGTCTATAATTATCTTTTAAGGTAAGATGAAATTCTTGTATACAGCAGATATCTGGCCTGAGTTTTTGTATCCAGTCAGCTAACCTGTGTCTCTTTAGAGGACAATTTAAGCCATTCACATTAATTGAGAATTTTGATAAGCCTGATAGAATTTTGGGTATTGAGTTTTTCAAAAGTCCAGTGGACATTTTTAATCCTTTTGTCACTGTGGAAGTTGGGATTTGAGCAAAAGTTTCTGAGTGAATTTACTTTTGTGGTGGAGGATTGCGCTGGTCATTATGGAGGATAGGTCTGAGAATATCCTGGAGAGCTGATTTAGTTATGGCAAATTTCATCAACATGTGAATGTCATTAAAGTATTTAATTTCTCCATCATAAATGAAACTCAGTTTAGCTGGATACAGGATCCTGGGTTGAAAGTTATTTTGTTTTAGGAAGTTAAAGGTCATTGACCACCCTCTTCTAGCTTGAACATTTTCAGCAGAGAGCTCTGCAGTCATTCTAATATTCTTCCCCTTGTAGGTTATGATTTTCTTATGTCTGGCTGCTTTCAGAATTTTCTCCTTCCATATTAATTTTAGTGAAGTTAATTATGATGTGTCTGGGGGATGTCTTATTCAGGTTGAGTTGTGCTGGGGTTCTGAAACTGTCTGCTATATGAATTTCAGAATCTCTTGGCATGTCTGGAAAGTTCTCCTTCATAATCTCATGAAGAAGAGCCTCTGTGCTTTGCGAAGCAACTTCGTCACTTTCAGGAATTCCTCTAAAGTGAATATTAGTTTTCTTTGAATTATCCCAGAGCGCTCTGAGAGAATCATCTGTTTTTGCTCTCCATTTATCTTCCTCTTTGAGCGCTTGGGAGCATTCAAAAGCTTTGTCCTCAGTGTCAGAGATCTTTTCTTCTGCTTGCTCCATTCTGTTACTGTGGGATTCTACTGTATTTCTCAGATCTTTGAGAGCTGCAGATGCGTGTCTCAATTTGTCTAAATCTTTGGTGAGTTTGTCTTTGAATACTTGAGACAACTTTTGAAATGCTCCTTGAATTTCTAATTCCAACTTTACCTCCATTCCATTAATCTTATTTGCAATCCAAACTATGAATTTGATTTCTGACACCTCAGCCATTTGTCTATGAATGGGATCTTCAGTTGTGTCTGCCATAGCATTCCTTGGGGGAGTTGATCGACTCTGGTTATTCATGTCACTGGAGTTTTTCCACTGATTCTGCCCCATGATTATTTTACACCATTTGGCTAGATGAACAGATAAGGTGAAGTTGAGTTGGGGGGCTTCTGGAGAGTGTAACCAGCCCTTTGCCCAAGAGCTGTGACTGGTGTCTGTACCTTTACCCCTAGAGCTTTGCAAAGGACCCATACAGTGCTATGGTCTGATACACTGGGGACTTACTTGGCGTGGTGGGGCTAAGTGTCTCTGTCTTGTTTTCAGTTGGTCTCTGTCCTACCCTAGTGAATCAGTTACTCTGGGCTGAAGTCTTAGCTGTGGAGCAATACCAGCAATTAAGTCACCCCACCCCCCAATGGGCAACAACTGGAAAAGGAAAATCAAAGCTTCCCAGAACCACACACCAAGGATACCACTTTGGCTAGTCCTCTGGTGATTGATCCAGTCCGAGAGATCCAAATCAATTGTCCTAGTCAGCACCCGGTGTCTAGTGAGGGAGTTCAGAAAGTCTCCGGCAACTAGATAGCAGGGGTCTGCTGGCAGCTCTAGTATGATTTGTTCTGGTACTCTGTGGAGTCAGAAGGACCCCCCTAGCAAATGAATTAGTCTGGGAAGGTTGATGCCTGCTTCCCCACCTTGCACCTCTGTCATACCCAGTTATTGGTAATCCTGCAGGGCTATGACCCAGTTCCCTCCAATGAGTAGATGCTCCAGAGGTTTTAGCCTGCCTGAGTCACGAGAGATCTTATGTCTCCTTGGCCAGGTCTCCATATTTTGCCATCATCCAGTAGGGGAAGCTTATTGGAACCTGGGATGGTTCACTCTGTTCCAGCCCTGCCCCTGATTGATGTTGCTGACACTTATATTTGTGTAGATTTTGTGATCCTGTCCTGGCTATATTCCCCTGTGGACCAGGTGCTGTTTGAGTTCAGAGAAACTGTGACTCAGCCCTGGTCTGTGCTGCTGCCTGGAGCCGGTGTTTCTGTCTCCCTGGCAGGCTGTGTTGGAGTGGGTGCAGTTAAAGCTCACACTCAGCTTGGAGTTCCAGCCTTGGCCTGCCTGCCTTTGTCTCAGCTATGATGCCCTGAGGGCCGGTGTTTCTTAGGCTCACTAAAGCAGTCCTGGCTCAGCTCCACCCTGGGAATATGCCGTCTCTGCATGCGCCTTCTATTCTCTGTCCTCGCTGCCCTCTGCCCAGGCTGATACCACCTCAGGCAAACCCTTTACTCACGGGGCCTGCATTACTGTCCCAGATCTATTCCGCCAGTGTCTGCCACCAGAGAAGATGCCTGGCTTTCTCTGGTTGCCCAGAGACAGGGAGTGTCCTTCCAAAATATCCCCAGGGGTGTAAGCCCTATTGTTTTCGCTGCTGCTGCGTGCCATGGGGCACCGCCTCTCCCCCTCCTGTCTAGTTCCTTCAATCCACCACCTTCTCCTTACTCCAGTGCTGCAGAATCAGTACAAACCTGGAACGGTCCACACCCTGTCCACATTTCTTGAGAAAATGCCCAAGACTCTGGACTCCATGGGGGACAGGCTTCCAGACCTCAGGGTGATAGTGCAGGGAAGTGCTGGGAGTTCAGAATTGCAGGTAGAGAATATATACAGTTTTATACAGTTTTATGCCTGGCAGGAGAGTGTCATGGAACCCTAATAGGGGAAGGAGGTCTGGTTTTTAGAGGGTCTCTCCCATGGGATAAAATGGGAGGATGTTTGAACTTTGCTCACTTGTTTGTAGAAAGTATACTGAGAGCTGTTCTCATGGGGGAGGGGACTCCTTTCCACTTGGTGATGGATTTTGAACCTATTGTTTGTATCCTTGGAGGTCACAGCTCGCCTCAGTAGGGTTGATGTGTGTTCTTCAACCTTCTGTCTTGGCTCAGCTCCAAACCATCAGTTTACTTGCTAAACTTCTGTCTTTAACCTTTAACTCTCCTTCTGGACAGGAGCCTCTGCAGAAAGCTGGCTCTAGTCGGCCATCTTGCCTCCACCTTCCTTGAATTAATTTTTGTATAAAATGTGAGACTTAGGTTAAGATGTCGTGTCTTTTATTTTTGACCTATATACATCCAGTTCCTCCAACATGAATGTTGAAAAGCCTATCTTTCCTCCACTGGCTTGCTTTTGCAATTTCATAAAAAAATCATTTGGGCATATTTGTGTGGGTTTGTTTCTGAGTTCTCTGCTCTGTTAACATGTGTTTCTGTTCCTCCACCAAGTTCATGATTACTGTAGCTATTTAACAGGTCTTAAAGTCAGGCAGCAGACCAATTCCTCTTACTTAATTATACTCTTTGCAAAATTGATTATGTTGGTTTCTTTACCTTTCCACATAAGTTTTAGAACAGTCTTATCTGAGTCTACAAAAAAGTCCTGTTGGGATTTTGATAGGAATTACTTTAAAGTTATATATAAGTTTGGTCTCCGGTACCCTGTGGAGCTTTGTTACTGGTTGGTTGCTTTGTTGGTTAGAATGTCTGGGGTCCCTACTTGGCCGTCTCTGATTCTACCCTGGTGGCTGGCGTGTATTGGATGCTTTATGATAGGGTGGAAGTTAAGGCTCCCCACTTGGCCATTGTGACTTGCCTGGGGGTGGGATTACAGTTTGTTTTTATCTGGAGTAGAATAGTTATTATATGTAAAATTTCTGTCTTACTAAACTGCCCTTTTTCTAGGGCTTTGATGAGAAAGGAAAATTTTTTTTTTTTTGAGACAGTCTCATTATGTTGCCCTGGCTAGAGTACCAGGCATCATAGCTTATGGCAATCTCAAACTCTTGGGCTTAAGTGATTCTCTTGCCTCAGCCTTCCAAATAGTTGGGACTATAGACCCCTGACACAATGCCTGGTTATTTTTTGGTTGCAGTTATTATTGTTGTTTAGCAGGCCCTGGCTGGGCTTGAACCTGCCAGCCATGGTGTATGTGGCTGGCCCCCTTCTTAGTGAGCTGTGGGCACCAAGCCAAGGGAAAGGAAACTTATTTATTTATTTATTTTTGCAGTTTTTGGCTGGGGCTGGGTTTGAACCTGCCACCTCCGGCGTATGGGGCCAGTGCCCTACTCCTTTGAGCCACAGGCACCACCCCAGGGAAAGGAAACTTTTGTTGGAGGCTTTTATTTTCTGCATCTGTTGACATTTCTGCATTGCTGGCTTTTTCAGTTCCAAGTCTGGGATATAGGAAGAAAAGAAAATCTTCCTTGTTCCCGAGGTCTCTCTCCATCTGCTGCCTCCTTTCCTCCTTTCAAGATCATCTTATATTTGTTTAAAAAAATGTTCAGAGTTTTACTTGTGTTTTGCTGAAGGGATAAGGAAAAGTATGTCTACTCTATCTTCCTGGAATCTGTGTTCACAGTTTCTTTTTGGAGTTATAGAAATTTTGGGCTGAGTTCAGTGGCTCATGCCTGTTATTCCAGCACTTTCAGAGGCTGGGATGAGAAGATTGCTTGAAGCCAGGAATTTGAGACCAACCTGAGCAATATATTGAGACCCAGTCTCTCCAAAAATAAAAAAGGGAAAATCAGCCAGGTGTAGTGTCACACACCCATAGTCCCAGGTGCCCAGGAGAATGAGGCAGGAGGATTGCTTGAACCCAGGAGTTTGAGGTTGCTGTGAACTTTGCTTATACTACTGTACTCTAGCATGGGCAACTGAGACTGTATCTCAAAAAAAAAAAATCCTTCCAACATTTAGAATAGTAGAATCAGATAATATCAGTAGACCTATTTTCCAGGTTTAAAAATTGTATGTTTTTCTATCTGTCTTACTCTATTTTTTGAGGTGTTTTCAGGTAAATTATGGATATGACATTTTACTTTTAAAACAATATGCATCTTTAAAAAAATAAAATTTTGAACATAGACAGTGTTTATAACTAATGATTTATAGTACTATCTTCATATTATCTAATATTTAGTTCATATTCTGATTTCCCTATTTAATTCCCAACATGTCTTGTGACTAAAATAACAAAGATCCAATCAAGAACATAAATGATATTTTGTTGTCAGGCTTTTAAGTTTTCCTTAATCTTGAGCAGTTCCTCTCCTTTTTTATTTCCATGATATTAATTTATTGAAGAACTAGTTTCTATTGAACCTTGGAATCCCACTATTGATAGGGTTTGTCTCATTGTGTCCTTGTGCTTATCTATTGCATTTTTTGTAAACTAGAAGTTAGATCTAAAGACTTATGGTTCACAGATGTTAAGCAGATTTTCTTTCTTTCTTTCTTTTTTTTTTTTTTATTAAATCATAGCTGTGTACAATAATGAAATCATGGGGTACAATGTGCTGGTTTTATATATAATTTGAAATATTTTCATCAAACTGGTTAACATAGCCTTCACGGCATTTTCTTAATTATCATGTTAAAGCAGATTTTCTTAAGTTTATGTTATGTCTAACTTTTTTTTGTGATAGACAAGATGCCTTCTGCATCCTGTGATACACTATTGGATGACATAGAAGATATCGTGTCACAGGAAGATTCAAAGCCACAAGATAGGCATTTTTCGAGAAAGCATGTTGTTCCAAAGGCACGAAGACGAAATACCCAAAAATATTTGCAAGAAGAAAACTGTCCCCCCAGTGATAGGTAAGCTTTTTTGCTTTAAATGGTCTTGTTTCCTTCCACAGGAGAATTTAGTGCTACTAGTTTATGTGATATACATAATGTCTCTCTTTTTAAGAATGTTTGAACTTTTGATAGGAAATACAGTTTGAGTATCCGTTAACTGAAATGCCTGGGCAGGACCAGAAGTGTTTTGGGTTGTTTTGGATTTTGGAATAGTTGCATTATGGAATTACCTGTTGAGCATTCCTAATCTGAAAATCCAGAATCCTCCAATGAACATTTCCTTTGAGTATCGTTTTGGTGCTGAAAAAGTTTTGGATTTTGAGTATTTTGGACTTCAAATTTTCAGATTAGGGATAGTCAGCTTTCTTTCTTTTTTTTTTAATTGACTATTTTTAGATTTGGCGAGGTAATTAGTTAAAAAAGAAAAAGATGTCAAATTGGATGTTCCTTGCATTGCAAGGAACAGCAGGCAGGGCCCAGGACAGTAGAAATCTCTTTGATATAACTATAGTTCATGTATAATTCTGTGTTACTTCCACATTTTTACTAGAAGTTGTGAGTTTTTTTTTTTTTTTTTTTGGTCTGTCACTCAGGCTGGCATGAGGTGCAGTGGCATAATTATAACTCACTGCAAACTCAGACTTCTGAGCTCAAGTGATCTTCCTACCTTAGCCTCCTTGAGCACCTGGGACTACAGGTGCATGCCACCATGCCTAGCTAATTTTTAAAAAATTATTTTTGTAGAGACCAGGTTTCACTATGTTGCCAACCTGAGTCTCAAGTGATCCTCCTGTCTCAGCCTGCAAAACTGCTTGGGATTATGAGCGTTAGCCACCATGCCTGGCTTCAGTTTATGATTTTTTGAAGACAGTGGTACTTTGGATATTTGATTTTTTCTTAGCCAATTTACACATACTGCTGGGTCAGCTAAATGCATTGGGCACAGTGAAATTATTGCCTTACTCAGGGCTTTATAGTAGGTGTCTAGTCAGTGAAATTCTAATACAGTCTAAGCAGAAAGGATTATGTAATTGTATAGTTTTAATAAGCCTGTGTTTATCTACTGCATTGTTGAAAGTTTTAATATACTGTTTTGTTTGGAATATTAAGCCTTTAAAATCTCTGAATTTAAATTTACTTATATTTTAATGACTGAAGTTTATCAAATTTTCCCTGAACACATCATTAAGGTAATTTCTGTTTACTTATAAATTATTAGAGCACTCCAAATTGAAAGTTCATTTTTTTCTTCCTAAAAATCTTACCGTTTTTTAGAAGTCTATTTCTTTTCTTTGTTTTGAGACAGAGTCTTACTATGTCACCCTTGGTAGAGTGCTGTGGCATCAAAGCTCACAGTAACCTCAAATTCTTGGGCTTAAGTGATTCTCTTGCCTCAGCCTCCCAAGTAGCTGGGACTACAGGTGTCCACCATAATGCCTGGCTTTTTTTTTTGTTGTAGTTGTCATTGTTGTGTGGTAGGCCCTGGCCAGGTTCGAACTTGCCAGCCCTAGGGTTGTACCCGGTGCCTTAGCTACTGAGCTATAGGTGCTAAGCCAGAAGTCTATTTTTACAGATGGGGTACTTTGAATAATGCCTGATTGATATTTATATCTGTAAGTTTTTAAGGTTGCAATTAGTATATAGAACAATAACAACCTGTTATTGTTCCCAGAACTATTTTCTTGGCTATTTTTATTTATATATACACTTTTCTAACAGTTGAACTTAGTAAGGTAGTAGTATGAATTTAAAATGTAATTCAGAGATAAATTAGGTTTTTTAAAATGTAGAGTCTTAAAATTCTATGATTATATTATCTTGATTTTAGACTTTTGATGTAACAGCAGATTTTGAAGTAAGTTGGTGCATTTAATAAATAGCTTGTCAGTCAATTGCAGTGTGTTTGTGTGTGTGTGTAATGTACCCTGAAATTACACAGTATTTTTAATTCTAAAAGTTAATGAGACTTACTTTTAAAAAAATTCCTTGTTTAACAGCACCATTCCAGGCATACAGAAAATTTGGATACGAACATGGGGTTGTTCTCATAATAATTCAGATGGAGAATACATGGCTGGACAGCTAGCTGCTTATGGCTATACAATTACAGGTAATGAAATTTGTAATGTATTTTATTTTATTTTATTTTTTTGAGACAGAGTCTCAAGCTGTTTCCCTGGGTAGAGTGCTATGGTGTCACAGCTCAAAGCAACCTCAAACTATTGGGCTTAAGTGATTCTCTTGCCTCAGCCTCCCAAGTAGCTGGGACAATAGCCACAACCCCTGGCTATTTTTTGGTTATAATTGTCGTTTGGTGGGCCTGGGCTGGATTTGAATCTGCCAGCTCTGGTGTATGTGGCTGGCACCCTCGCTGCTTGAGCTATAGGCGCTAAGCCTGAAATGTATTTTATTGATTAAATTCCTCAAGAGTTAAGTTTTTTGGAGACATGTATTCTAGCTTCAGAGATTAAAGGATATTTTAGCAAACTTAATGCTTGTAAAGCAAAACAAGAAATAGTAGTTATTTGCCAAGGTAACTATGGGTATCATTTTTTAAAAACTTAAGCTTGTATTGAGATAAGTTTAGACTTTCATAAAATAGAATTATGGAATTTGCTCATATGTACCCTTCACTCATCTTCTCCCAATATTAATATCTTCCGTAATTGTAATTAATAATCCAGGAAATGAACTTTAGTGCAATACTATTATCTGAACTGAGGATCTTACTTCAATTTTACCAGTTTTTCCATTACCTTCCTTTTTCTGTTCCAGGATCTAGAGTCCCAACATAGATTAGTTGTAACCTTCCCTTAGTCTTGTCCAATCTCTGACGGTTCCTAATTTTTCTTGTCTTCTGTGACCTTGCCATTTGTAAAGAAAACATTATTTCTTCTGAAGACAATGTTACTTTGATGCTTTTGGTTCTTTTGCAGATGTTGATGATTGGTTCTTTTGTAGACTGTTCCTCAACTTGGGTTTGTCTATTTTCTCATAATTAGAATGAGGTTATACATTTTTGGCCGGAAGAGCACAGAAGTGTTATTATATCCTCAGTGCGTATTATCAGGGGGTTATGATGTCAGTATGTCTATTACTGGTACACTAACTGCTACACCTAGCTAAGATAAATAACCTTAAGTAAAACAGCCTGGGGCTATGGGCCTGCCTCTAGCCTCGGACACCCCACTTAAAGGAAAAATAGCCTTTAAGATAATTTCCTAAAACATTAGAAAAATCAGGTGTTGACTTTTCCTACCTGGAATTAAATATCTAATACATTTTAAATTTTAGTCTATTAGCAGTTTATGCTTGGCCTTATAAGAGTTTTCTTCTGTATAAAATAATAGTCCTGATATTTTTATACAAGAATATTAAGCTTTCTTATGCACACCTAATTTTTGTTTCTTTTTTGAGAATAGTTAAAAACAGAGAATTGAGGAAACAATTACTTGAATAAGAATTTTTTTGCTAATGTATTATATCACTTTTATATACTTGTATTACTTCATATATTGTATTAATTTTTTAAAATCTTGATTATTCTCACTTCAGAAATGCCTAGTTTTTAATTCTAGTCTGGCTTACATGCAGCAGACTATAAGACCACTAATCTAGGTGTTGTAGGCCCAGGAAGTGTCAATGATGTTAGCTTCTGTAAGACATTTAAGGAAATCTCTGTAGATCTTATATTTAATTAGTACATGATGCTAATACTTTCTGGATTGCCTAAGCCAATGGTTTCTTTCATTATTATGAAATAATGAGAGTTTATAACATTATTTATGATGTTTTTGTTAAACAAATGTAGATCTAAAATTAAAATGTGTAATTGATATAAAATATAGATATGTATAGAGATTAAAAATTATAAACAATGAGAAATTAAAAATATCTCTCAATTACTAGTTATAGATAGTAATTGAAAGAATAACTATAGATAGTAATTGAGCATTTGGGGAAGAAAGATGATGTGAGCATATACAGTATTTGGAATTGTTAACTTTTAACTATGTGAATTCGAGATGTAATTATTCCATAATGAAACTTGATAAAGGCTTAGAGCATTTAATTGTTAATTGCTTGTTTTCAAACCCTTTTTATTTTGAGGAAAACGGTGTTTCGTATCTTTTAAGTAAACTGTTTTAAAATAGCTCTTGCTTTGGGAGGCTGAGGCAAGAGAATCGCTTAAGCCTAAGAGTTTGAGGTTGCTGAGCTGTGATGCCACAGCACTCTACTGAGGGCAACATAGTGAGACTCTGTCTCAAAAAAAAAAAAAAAAAGCTCTTGCTTCTGTTTTGAAGAATGAAACCTACTGAGGAGAAATGATGTTAGTCCCTAAAACTCAGAACAATTAACTATATCATGGATACATGGAAGCTTGTTATAATTAAATCAGTATCATGGGAAGCAATTAAACTTTCCCTGTGGGTACCATGGCTTTTAAAAGAAATATGACTTGAATGCATACATTCTATGAATGTGTTCTTCAAGTAACCAATTTTTATAGACCACTTGTTTTTCCAGTAATCCTTTGGTTATTCTTTTCGGATTATTTCTTTTGGAGATGTTGGTAAATTATTTTCAGTGTCCTTGTTCATGGCATATCTCCCTAGCTTGAGAGTAGATTTAGTGTTAGAAATGGTCACAGGTCATTTGAGGCCAAATATGGTCGAGAAAGTATGTGCTATGATGTTGAATGATACCCTTTTAGTTAAAATTAGGCTTTTTAGATTATCTTAATTGATTCTGAAAACAGTTCTAAAAGAGTAGCAGTGAGTCTTACATTTTTTGGGTCTCTTCAGAACCTCGCAATTCTTTTTTGAGACAGAGTCTTGCCCTGTTGCCCCTAGATAGTGTTGTGTTATCAGCCTAGTTCACTGCAGTCTCAAATCCTAGTTCAGATAATCCTCTTGCCTCAGCCTTTTGCATAGCCAGGACTACAGGTCTATCACAATGCCCAGCTAATTTTTCTATTTTTTTTGTAGAGATGGAATCTTGTTTTGCTTAGGCTGGTCTGGAACTCCTGAGTTCAAACATTCCTCCTGCCTTGGCCTCCCAGAGTGCTAGCATTAAAGGCCTGAACCATGGCCCTTGGCTGGAACCTCATAACTCTCAATTTTATCAAGGAATTCTTTTTTTTTTTTTAAATTAAAAACTTTATTTTATTTTATTATTATTTTTTAAATGTCAGGTTAACTTGAGGTTACAAAGAATTAGGTTACAGTGTTTGGATTTGTTAGGTATAGACCCTGTTGTGGTTGTGTCCTGGCTGCAGGAAGTGTGCCATATACCCCCATACTGTGCCATTAAGTGGAAGCACACCAGTCTTCTCCTCTTCCCCTTCCCCCGCCCCATTCCCTCTTACTTCAGCTTGAGCTGAATTGAGTTTTTCTCTTAAGTGTGCATGTATTAGATCATCTACTGGCTTCATATTAGTATTGAGTACATTGGATACTTGCTTCTCCATTCTTGTGATACTTTACTAAGAATGGGTTTCAACTCCATCCAGGTTAATACAAAAGATGTAAGGTATCCATCTTTTTTATGGCTGAATAGTATTCCGTGATATACACATACTACAATTAATTAGTCCTTTCCTGAGTTGATAGGCATTTAGGCTGTTTCCACATTTTGGTGATTGTAAATTGAGCTGTGATAAACAACCTAGTGCAAATGTCCTTACAGTAAAATGATTTTTTTCTTCTGAGTAGGTGCCTACTAATGGGATTGTGGGATCAAATGGAAGGTCTATTTTGAGGTCTTTGAGGATTCTTCATACTTCTTTCCAATCATCAAGGAATTCTTAATTCATAATTACCCAAGTCAGAATAGAGTGCTTATCTTGGGTGCTCATGGTTTCAGAGACATTTTAAAGTTGCTGGATTGTTAAAGTTCTTGATAGCCTCTTTGTGTATTAGTATATAGTTAATTCTTTCAGGAA
Organism: Galagoides demidoff; assembly: GCA_963574575.1. NCBI lineage: Eukaryota > Metazoa > Chordata > Mammalia > Primates > Galagidae > Galagoides > Galagoides demidoff. The sequence goes on along the minus strand of CAUYQV010026332.1, from coordinate 3,463 downwards.
ATATTCTCTGAAGATGATAAGGTGTTATAGGGTAGAGTGCTAGGAGGTGTGAACGTAAGAAAAATAACATAGCCATGGATTCTAGTAGACAAGAAGTTTATTATTTTTTGGCAATGGAAAAGCTTTCATAGTCTGTGTTAAATCCTATAAGTTATTTTAGTAAATGTGGAATCTTGTGATGTTTTCTTTCTTTTTTTAATAATACAGGGAAAGTAGGAGTAGGACCTGCTTTATTAAAAGAGCTTTTACAGTTTATATTTTAGAAATGCTTTGTGATAATGTTAGTCAGAATATGGCATCTTATGTTTGAATTAAGGAAATTAATATCTTTTTGCAGAAGCAAATAAACATGGATTTATTTGCTTTAGGAGGTGGTATTACAAAGGAATGACCAAAGTATATAGCATATCTGGTCCTGGACATTTAATTTAAAGTAGTTTTAAATTTTTGTGGCTGAGGTCAATGGGATATATTTGATTACTACATAGAAATGTTTACAGAAGAGTATGTACAGGTACCATATTAGTAGTCTGTATGATTTAAAGGCTAGTACAGCTATGTTTTTGTGTGTGGACTTAGGCTTAGGTTATTGCACATAATTCAAGTATCAGTACATATAAAGTTTCTTTAACAAAACACAACTCTGCCTGTTTTCTTAATTCAGTTTTAAGAATGGATGACCATGACATCTTATGTTTGCATCTTCACTTAAGATTGGGGGTAGATGAATTCTGTAGAGAGCTTTGCAGTTGACTTCTCCAAATACAATGTCTCCAGAAGACATGAAATCCGTAAATGAAAAGTATGTAGAATATTATGCTTCTCTTAGATGACGCAATATTTGGGGCTGGCTAGTTCTAAGTGAAATCAGGATTTCTCTACACACTTTTAGGTAGGGAACTTGAATTGGTTAAAAGCCTCGTTAGGCATTATTGTTGCAAGGATTACATGGAATAACTGGCATGAGGTTACTGTGTATTTTATGAGGAGATTGAGGCAGGGAGAAGGAAGACGTGATGAATGCTTCATCCAGTTACAGTAATCTGTGTGGAGCTGCCACTGAGACACAGGTTTGTGTGTCTGCACAGCCTCACCTTGTGAGGCCCTCTAGCCTCTAGAGGGTGATGTTTTCAGTTCAGGATGTAAATGTACTAGTATTAATGGCTTTTATTAGAATAGTTTTTGCAACATTTACATTTTTTTTTCTCTTTTATGATTTTGTTTTTAATATATGACCCTTATTAGGAGCCTTTCCCTCTTTTTGTTTTTTTGGAGGGGAGAGGAAGAATACATAGCACTGTAGTTTGTGCCACAGTAACATGCTTGGTTTGTTAATCGCCCTGCTGAGTTGGGAGCTGGAAGTTGGAAGTAAGCTGTTTCTTTAGTAATAGATAGCAGTGTTAGCAGAAAGCTACCTGGTCCATTCTCGCCTCCTTAATCATAAATATAAAGTCATCACCCAGTGGAACCTAAATAAAAAATCTTCCTGATTTTTGCATTCTTCTTGAACCTCTAATGGAATTCCATGAAAGAACCATCAACTGTCTTAGCACAGGACTGTTAACTGGCTTTCACATGTGCTTCTGTAATCTGGCCTTCTTGCTCCTTTACTGCCACCACAATTATTTACATATGGATAGTGTCTTATAGGTTGTAAAACACTTTGGTATCTATTGCTAATTTTACATAGCATGTACCTGAACAAGAAAGCAGGACAAAAAGTTTAACTGAAGCTTTTAAAAATTAAAATACTCTAATTGTATATACATGTATTTATAATAAGTATTTACACTGAGGTCTTTAATCATGTGTTAAATAATATATTTTTCTTAATGTAACCCAGTTTCCTTGCAGACATTCTGTAGCTAAAGGTGATGCCTTTTATCTTAAAAGTTACGAAGTGCATCTGGAATTATAGTGAAAATAAATTGTACTCCGATCATGTGCAGAGTGTCTGTAATGTAAGAGGGGACCATCAGCTTTACATATGGTTGAATCTTAGCCTTGTTCTAAGGCTCAGGAGTTAAACAGTTACTAAAATAGAAACTGTATCTGTTGATCTGTAAAATGTCCTTCTATTTGTATTTCCAGCTAATTTTATAAGCTTTTACTCGTGTAGATGCATACACACACATATGCATGCGTGCACACACAGTCTATGCACTGCAGAACTGTAGTCTCAAGATCATGATTTAAAAGTACTTCCTTTAACTTGCCAGTAATTCACTCTCACCTTTCCTCCCTGATTACTGTGGAAGTACTCTTATGTTACGATATTTGCATGAGCTGAAATTATTGTTCATTAAATATTAATATTTTTCTAGTCACTTTTGTCACTTTTCTCATCTAGGGAGGTGAGAATTTTATTCAAAGCTGAGGATCTGACAGTGCAAGGGTAGTGGAAGCAGCCATTTTCCTAGGGAGTGACTCCTAAGAAAATAAAAGTGAAGTACCAGTTGTGGCAGGGATGACAGTGCTTATTAGATAACTGAGCTGTATTCTGTCAGTTCTCTCCAGTGGACTCAGCTTTCAAGAAAGGGGAGAGAGAAGTCTTAAATAGGTTTGGTAGCTTCCCCACATTTTGTCTGCTCAGACAACAACTCAACAATGTTAGGATTTGAAGAGAGAAAGTAGTTTCCAGATCTCTAAATGCCGTATGAGGCCCGTGGGCACACTGCATTGAGGTATGTATAATAAACATTTTTTGAGTTCAGGCAGTAAGTGCATGAACTAGACAGCCTTTTTATGATCAGCCCTTGTGTTATGGGTGAATAAAATTTGGGAATCCCATACTTAGAGTTCTAGAATGGCTAGCCTGAGCCAGGAAAAATTCCTTTGTGATCTCAGAAGGAATTGAGATGATTTGCTCCTCACTCCGTATTTTCCTTTTGTTGAGGAAACTAGCTTGGGAATGATGACAATGTAAAAGATGTGGTGGTTGAAGTTGGGGAAGATGAGCAGCAATTTTAGGGGGTTAAAAGACATTTTGAAGAGTGGAAATTGCAGAGAATAGCCTTGATCTTGTAAATAAAACAAGACTGCAATGCCAGTCAAGTTAAGAGAATAAAGTAGGGCGTATGGTCTGCATGCATGTGTCTCTTAATGAGTGACTCCATCATTTGGAAGGATGTCCAATGTACTTGAAAGACCATTTATGTAGTAGGGTCTTAAAAATGCTATATTTTGATACATGTAAGTCCATTGATTCATTTAATTAATTGCCATAACTTTCTGGAAAACTACAGTAGTTGTCTTTGTGGCCTCAGGGATAAATACACCTTTTTTTTTTTTTTTTTGAGACGGAGCCTCAAGCTATCCCTCTGGGTAGAGTGCCACGGCATCACAGCTCATAGTGCCCAACTCCTGGGCTCAAGCGAGTCTCCTGCCTCCGCCTCCCAAGTAGCTGGGACCACAGGTGCCCGCCACAACGTCCAGCCATTTTTTGGTTGCAGCCATCATTGTT